>OZ007572.1:51389487-51433251 GCA_963931925.1 Onchidella celtica | reverse complement strand
AATTAAATGGCTTCGTAATATTCAATTTCTAGCACATTTTATAAAACACATGGGAACATTCAGCATAAGGAAACCTCTCCTTTAGGGGTGTATGGCGCTATCTGGGCACTGGTTCTTCCTCTCTACCCTGGCTTGACTGCGCAGTTAGATCAACAGGTATCGGCAGGTACCAATAGGTCGGGAAGCCAAGAAGCCACGATGTCGTTAATCAAAGTACAAGAAGTTGAGAAGCCAAGAAGGTGTTGTTCTTCCTCCTCTGTAGAAAAACAATCGCAAAGTCCTAATCTACTGCTGGAAGGCATGACTTCCATACTTACTCCATGACGGATATTCATCATTAACACTTTTAACCGCTGACACTGTTATAAGTCAGGCTGCAGCTCCCATACTCCATAGGCTCCCATATAGGCAATAGAATAAACGATCAATACAGTTTTAATGATATTTACACGTTCCCCACGAAGAATAACGCTCTCTCTAACGGACCCCATCCTATAAGGTTTCGTAACATATATATAACGGCGTTTCCGTGACTCTCTCAGAGGCAGTAGTTATACCAAAGTAAACCCACTAGATTTAGGTTCTGCAATCATGAACATTAAGTAAAATACACATACATCGTACAATTAACTTACCACTCAGCAACAGCTCAAATGCCGACAAGATACCAAAGATACCACGCTCTGACAAAGGATGTTTGCGGGTTCCCTGACCCTCCCCACTCACAAGACTAGTACAAAGTTACAGTTGCGGTTGTGGTCTCCTCTTCGGCACGAAGCTGGTGAGTGCTCTCAGCGGTCTGAAGTTGGAAGGAGCGTTCGGGGATTTATACCCAGTCAGGTAGCGTCCCAAGACGCCCACCGTTATCCTAATAGCCACCCCCGTCGACTCCACGTCAAATACTATTGAAACAGCTCTACCCCCCCAAGCAATTCCCAGGTGATCTGATCGACAAGTACGGCGGTCAAGTAAACACTACCCTTTTCGGGTGTCAAAGCGCTTCAGTTGCATCGGCTACTTTCCCCCTCTGGCCTACAATAACTCTGTCTCCCCGCCGTTAGCTATCTTCCCACGCTAGCTATACCTTGCCTGTCTGTCGCCCTGTTACAATCGCCCCCACTTAAGTCGATTTTCCCTGGCAAAATCGGCTAATAAAATTATTAATCTACTGGTAATCTAGATAGAGTGTCGGCCCATAGAGCGTCTCGCCCCCTGATGTTGCTGACTCGAAAGTTATATGGTTGCAGCGCCAGGTTCCATCTAGTTACCCTCGCGTTCTTCTGGTCTTTAGTTCGCATCCAAGTTAGAGGTCGGTGGTCCGTCTCTAACACGAAGTTTCTCCCATACAGATACGCCTGCAACTTACTAACGGCGAAAACTATGGCCAGGCATTCCTTTTCAATTGTTGAGTAGTTCTTCTCCGCGGGTTTCAACTTTCTGCTCACGTATACGACTGGATACTTCGTACCCTCGTCTTCTTGAAGTAGGCAGCCACTCACTCCAAGGTTAGATGCGTCTGTCTGGAGAATCAGTTCCTTGTTCCAGTCTGGCATCCGTAGTATCGGCTCGGAACTCAAACAAATTTTTAGGGCATTGAACGCGTTCTCCTGCGCGTGTCCCCACGCGAACTTTGTGCCCTGGGACTTCTTTGTGAGGTCTGACAACGGCGCCGAGATTGCACTGTAATTTGGTACAAACTTCCGATAGTACCCCGTTAGCCCCAGGAAACTCCTCACTTGTGTCTTGGTCGTCGGTCGGTCACAGTCGACAATGGCTCGCACCTTACTCTCCTGCGGTCTTACAGTCCCCTGTCCCAGCTTATGGCCTAAGTACTCGACTTCTGTCATCCCTATTAGCGTCTTGGTAGGTCTAGCTTTTAAATTTGCCCGTCTCAGTCGCTCGAAGACATTCCGACAACGTTCCAAGTGGTCAGGCCAATTTGCACTGTGTATAAGACAGTCGTCTACAAATGCATCTACCCCTTCGCCAGCATCTTTTAATACTTTCCTCATGAGCCTGTTAAATGTGGCGGGGGATCCCTTCAACCCGAACGGCATGACCCTGTACTGGTATAGCCCAAACGGTGTGGCGAACGCCGTCAGGTGTTTATCTTCCTCGGCCATCGGAACTTGATAAAAGCCCTTTGTCAAGTCCAGCTTGGTGAAATATTTTGCCTCCGCTAGATTGGAAATAATGGCTTCTACCTCAGGCATCGGTTCGGCGTCATCGGCAGTCACAACATTTAGCCGCCTGTAGTCGTTGCAGAAACGGTGTTGACCATCGGGCTTCTTAACTAATACAATTGGACCATTGTACGGGGACTCGGACGGTTCGATGATTCTGGCCGCAAGCATCTTGCCTACCTCAGCATTGACAGCTTCTCTAGTTGAGTACGGTAGTTGGTAGGGTCTTACCTTCACAGGTTTTTGATCTAGCAATGGGATTTTGTGCTTGATCAGGTCAGTGAGCCCCGGTACATCGGTAAATATATCTTTGTATTCTCCCATGAGCTCTTGCATCTGTTCTCTCTGATCCTGATCTAGCGTGTCCCCTAACTGTACATCCCTGTAGGTTTCGGTCTGTTCTAGCCTAGGCATGACTGTCTCCAGAGGCATCGAAGTCGTTTCCTCTCCTTCATCGGTCTCGTCAATTATAGCTGCAGCTATTGCCTCTGTGTTTTCCTGTTCGTCTTCCCTCTCAATATACTTCTTCAGCATATTCGCGTGATACAGTCGTCTCTTCCCCTTGACGTTCACCATGTAGTTCACTGACCCCCTCTGCTCTTCTACTTTGTAAGGCCCTTTCCAAGTCATCTGTAGTTTCGATCCGTCACTTGGGAGAAGTATGAGGACGGAATCGCCCACTTGGAATTTCCTCTGTTTGGCCCCCCTATCGTAGTATTTCTTCTGCCTGTGTTTTTCGACGCTGCTGTTCTCGGCTACGACTTTCATGGCATCCTCCAATCGTTCCCTCATATCTACCACGTATTCGTACGATGACCTCGTTTCTGACTCCGCTTCCCCAGTCCACAGATTCTTCAGTATTGCAAGTGGTCCTCTCACAGGGTGACCGAACACTAGTTCAAACGGCGAAAAACCTGTACTGGCCTGTGGGGTTTCGCGATACGCGAACAGCAGTGGACACAACATTCTGTCCCAGTCCTTGGGTCTGTCATGAGCTACTCGGCGAAGCATATTCTTCAGCACTCCGTTAAATCTTTCACACAGACCATTGGCCATCGCGTGGTAAGGCGAGCAGAATATCTGTTTCGTTTTGAGAAGTGCACTGACCTCTCTCATCAGCTCACCGGTAAACTGTGATCCCCTATCTGAAACTATTTCCTTTGGTATGCCTAACCGAGAAAATATTTCCATTAACGCTTCACTGACCTGCTCAGCTGATATCCCCCTTAAGGCTACGGCATCCGGGAAACGCGTGGCATAATCTACTAGCGTCAAAATATAACGCGATCTCCCATGTTCCGTACGCGGAAGTGGACCAACCAAATCTATGGCGACGCGCGAAAAGGGCGTGTCGATCAGGGGTGTCGGCACTAGGGGTACCTTTGTCACCCTACCTTTATTGGATGTCCTTTGACACGCGTCACACGATCGACAGAAACGACCTACGTCCGCACCTATCCCAGGCCAAAAGAACGACTGCATTATTCTGTCCTGTGTGCGCGAAATTCCTAAGTGTCCCCCGAACACTCCTTCGTGAGCTATCTTCATCAGCTCACTTCGGTACTGCTTAGGTACCAACAACTGCTCCACATCAGCACGTCCAGCCCCGGCCTTCTTTACCCGATAGTAAATTCCCTTACTCTCCTTTATGTGAGTACCTACCTCAGCCGATTGCTCCAACGTGGCTCTCTCCCTTAAAACTCTCAAAGTTTCGTCCTCTCTCTGGGCCCGGGCTATCTCACCTGGTGTGAGTTCCCCTATCTTGGCCCCTACCCTTACCTCCTCCGTTGAGTTGCCCTTGGCCTCCTCATTATCTGTGGTCTGACTCACTTTCGCACTCGCATTCTCACACTCATGCTCTTCCTTGTCAATCTCCACCTTGCGAGATCGCGTGAGTACCACACTTATCTTCTCAAGAGACGCCCCCTTTATGTTTCCTATAATCAAATCGGCCACTGGGTCTTCCACTACTAGCGCTTTGAGAAGCCCAGTATAAAATGGGGTTTCTACCCACATTTCCGCGACAGGAGCAGACCTTCTCGTCCCGTCCATCAGGACATAACTCCTGTTCTTCCCAGTTAAGCTGTTAGGAGGCAGTTTGTCCCTTTTTATAATCGCACACGTGCATCCCGTGTCACGAAGGATAGTAATCTCTTTATCCCCTATCCTCCCCTTCTCCAAAAATGGAGCGGATAAATCATTCTCCGGAACATCGTCTTCGGGCTCATGTTCTGTCGAACCTTCTAACTCAATACTCTTACCTTCCGTCTCCCAAGAAATGAAGGTCTGTGGCCCAACACTCTGCTCAGCCCCTGGTTGAGTATTCGCCCTGCCCGATGACTCCCACTGACTGTCATCGGCTTCCTCATCGCTGGTTAGTACGACTGCGGTCGTCTCTTTCTGTCTCTTCCTACAGAATCTCGCAATATGGAGAAGTGACCCACACACAAAACAACCACGCCCACTCTCACGCTGTGACTTACCTCGGTTGTCCTCGACAGTGGCAGCAGCACCCTTCTTCGTCCTGCCCTTGTCACACTGCCTACTCAGGTGATTGGGAGAGCCACAGTTGAAGCATACCGGTTTACTCACTCCTAAACCTTTACTTCTGCTCTCCTCAACCCTCTTACCTGACTTCTGCTGTTGCTCCAGCCCTCGCTTCGACTGATGAGCCTCACTATACAAGTCCGCCATCTCAACTAACTCATGCACGGACTTAGGGTCTCTCTCTTTCAAATATATGGAAAGATTACAGTCGACAATCTTCAACATCTGCTCCCTGACTAACAGATCCGTAATCCCTTCCATAGTTCTCTCTGCGTCTGAGAGGTCTACCCACCTCTCAAAATATCTCTGCAATCTCACGGACAGCTGCGTATAAGTTTCGTCCTTATCTAGACGGCTCTCCCTAAACTTACGCCTATAACCCTCTGCCGTGAGGTGATACTTCTTGAACAACACCTTCTTTACCTTCTCGTAATCCCTACTGTCTTCATCGCTGAGACCGGAATAAACATCTAACGCCCTGCCAGTTAACAATGCCCCTAACATGTCTGCCCAGGTGTCTTCTTCCCAATCATTTGCCTGCGCGAGCCTTTCAAATCTTTTCAAATACGAGTCGAGATCCTCGCGCGAGTCATCAAAAATGGCAATTTTAGGTACCTTCGGGGCAGCAGATTTTCCATTCCCTTTACCATTGTGACACCCGTTTTTGGCTAGTTCCCGTTCGCATTCCATTCTCTCCCTTTCAAATTGTCTTTCCTTCTCCTTTTCTTCTCGTTCGCGCTCCTTTTCTTCTCGTTCGCGCTCCTTTTCTTCTCGTTCGATAGCCCTTTGTTCTCGGTTTTGGGCTTTCTCTTCGTCCCACCTAATTTTGAATTCCTCATCACTAATGCCTTCTTGTCTGGCAAGCTTCAGTGCGCCCAGATAGTCCATCAGCAATTGACCTGTAAACAAAGCTAACAATAAAGCGTGGATCGTAACTGTGAAGTTAACAACAATATTCCTGCAATAGCAAACAACAATTCTCTCTGTGACAAAAGACAAAATTGAACAGTCAATGCACAGGTAAAATCAGAGCATGTCGCAGGTAGTAAATGTCAATCTCTCTCACTCGCCTCAGGGCAGATGACCTGTCCACACAATCACACAATAGCCTCTTGACACAACCAAGATCAAAGTTAAATGTTATTTACTAGCAGGATCCCACTTCTGACACCATTGTGATGTTTCCACTTTCTCTCACTAACTTTCTTCTGACACCAGCCGTGATGGGCACGGCACAAACACACTAAATAATCGACTATCTCTCTTCTATAAGTTATAACAAACGATATCTGTATTGCTTACATATATACAATAATTATTAATTCATTCAATAATAATAGGAACATAGGTCATACAATTTCATGTGAATTTCGATGGAATGAAGTTGATGCAAATCAGTACATGCTAATTAAATGGCTTCGTAATATTCAATTTCTAGCACATTTTATAAAACACATGGGAACATTCAGCATAAGGAAACCTCTCCTTTAGGGGTGTATGGCGCTATCTGGGCACTGGTTCTTCCTCTCTACCCTGGCTTGACTGCGCAGTTAGATCAACAGGTATCGGCAGGTACCAATAGGTCGGGAAGCCAAGAAGCCACGATGTCGTTAATCAAAGTACAAGAAGTTGAGAAGCCAAGAAGGTGTTGTTCTTCCTCCTCTGTAGAAAAACAATCGCAAAGTCCTAATCTACTGCTGGAAGGCATGACTTCCATACTTACTCCATGACGGATATTCATCATTAACACTTTTAACCGCTGACACTGTTATAAGTCAGGCTGCAGCTCCCATACTCCATAGGCTCCCATATAGGCAATAGAATAAACGATCAATAGTTTTAATGATATTTACACGTTCCCCACGAAGAATAACGCTCTCTCTAACGGACCCCATCCTATAAGGTTTCGTAACATATATATAACGGCGTTTCCGTGACTCTCTCAGAGGCAGTAGTTATACCAAAGTAAACCCACTAGATTTAGGTTCTGCAATCATGAACATTAAGTAAAATACACATACATCGTACAATTAACTTACCACTCAGCAACAGCTCAAATGCCGACAAGATACCAAAGATACCACGCTCTGACAAAGGATGTTTGCGGGTTCCCTGACCCTCCCCACTCACAAGACTAGTACAAAGTTACAGTTGCGGTTGTGGTCTCCTCTTCGGCACGAAGCTGGTGAGTGCTCTCAGCGGTCTGAAGTTGGAAGGAGCGTTCGGGGATTTATACCCAGTCAGGTAGCGTCCCAAGACGCCCACCGTTATCCTAATAGCCACCCCCGTCGACTCCACGTCAAATACTATTGAAACAGCTCTACCCCCCCAAGCAATTCCCAGGTGATCTGATCGACAAGCACGGCGGTCAAGTAAACACTACCCTTTTCGGGTGTCAAAGCGCTTCAGTTGCATCGGCTACTTTCCCCCTCTGGCCTACAATAACTCTGTCTCCCCGCCGTTAGCTATCTTCCCACGCTAGCTATACCTTGCCTGTCTGTCGCCCTGTTACACCGTTCAACCACAGAATACTATATACAATAGGATGAGACAGCTGGCACGTTTAGCGTGCACAGATTTAGCACCGCCACCGAGCCGCGAACGCTAGGAAATCATGATTTTGTTATTGTTCAGCTATTGCTGTTGGCTTTGATTGAAGACAATTATTTTGTAATTATAACTTCAGTCACTGTAGGAAAACTCTAGGATTTTTCTTTTCAATTTAATCGGAGTAGAACTAACAAATCGGCATCAATATGTCATTATATCAAGCATTTTGGTTCATGCAATACGCCATGGGTCACGTCCCCGATCAGCGCGTAAATAATGTGCATGATTTTTTTAGAGGCGCACAGAAGGGAGTGTCTCATCTTATTGTATCTAATATCTTTGGTTCAACTGAAGCAACATGGAAAGGCATCAAGCTCTGGGTTCTTTCTACGACAAAACCAACGTGAAAGTCATCAGGTCAGGCAAAGACGCATAATCTTAACCCTTTACAAGCCAGAAGTGAATGATCGTGAAATGCTAGTGTTGTAATGTGGTCTGTACGGCACGAAACTAAAGTAATTTTTTTAAAAAATTGATACGTTTTATTATTTCATATCCACACTAAGAACTTGAAAAAAAAACAACAACAAACTGCAATAATTCTGTCTAAAAGTAACAGTGAATAGTATGAAAATTATAACTTTCCTATCTTGGCACGAAAAGGGTTAAATTCCAAAGACAAAGGCCACATCTAAAAGGACAAAGAAAAAGAAGACATTGGATCAACATTTGCGAGCATTACAAAGTCACAGAACTGGAACCAAGCCAAGGCAATGGAAATTTGTGAGTTCCCTGTCGAAAATAGACCCCTATCTTGCAGAGCACCAGAAACCCCGTTTGGGAATCGGCTCAAAAAACAGAATCACGTCGGAGCGGCCAGGTCTGCCCACCTATTCACTCAGCGAAAGCCTTACAGATTGTCTGACGGGTTCATCCAGTGAATGATTGGTGGATTTCCAGTGTTTGAAACTTAGTTACACCGCAATCATTTCAACATGACAACTCTATAATTCTCTGTTTTTGAACGATTACCAGGAACAATTCATATCAGTTACTCATAATAACTCTGAGTCTCCTGCAAAAATGAACATTTTTGCCATTCATCAAATCTCACATAAGTATATTCGCCAAAGTAATGAAAGTTTCAACATTTGTTTTATAGTGGGCGAAAGGTAGGATTACAATTACGTGACCTCGCCGCACTAAACCTGAGTGCCTTAGTCGTATGCGAATAATCTGAACTGAGTTATTATGCGTGCAACCATATGCGCAGTTTTCTTGCTGGGCTTAAGTGTAAAGTATGGGATTGAAGATTAAAAGAGGAAGAAACAAAGACAGAGAGAGAGACAGAGAGAGAGAGAGAGAGAGAGGGGGGGGGAGAGAGAGAGAGAGAGAGAGAGAGAGAGAGAGAGAGAGAGAGAGAGAGAGAGAGAGAGAATTACGTCGGAGACAATCAGACTGAGAAGCATAAAGAAAGAGAGGGAGAGAGAAAAGACAGAGAAACAAAAAGAAAGAAAGGGAGAGAGGAGAAGACAGAGAAACATAAAGAAAGAGAGGGAGGAGGAGGAGGAAAGAGAGAGAGAGAGAGAGAGAGAGAGAGAGAGAGAGAGAGAGAGAGAGAGAGAGAGAGAGAGAGAGAGAGAGAGAGAGAGAGAGAGAGAGAGAGAGCGGGGGCTAAAACAACAGCAGTTAGTCCCAACACCAAATAAACAAAAAATGACATCTTTCCTTTTCAGAGTCATGTCAAATATAGTTTTTACAAAACAAACCAAAAAAAAACAAACTAATGCAATGTACGCTCAACTTTAGTAAGTCTAGGAACACATATACTGGTAGATAAGGACATCAGTGGGGAAGGATTATAATTTCAGTGTATCTTTACATGGTTTAGACTAGGCACTCACGTGCCGACTAGTTCTATGATGACCTCACGACAATTAGTTCAAGGAGACTTCGTGCACCAGCCAGCTGGTTTGATCTCGCTTAATAAAGTCAATTTCGTGACGTCAGCATTCAACTAGTTGGTCGATAAATTATAGGCCAGTGCGCACTCAGGGTTATTGAAGTATCGTTTAATGGAGACGTATCGCCCATCTACCCTGGTCTCCCAATAAAGTGGATTATTTTTCTTTTATAATAGATCTGTAGTTTAACAGGAAAAAATTTGCCCGGCTAGTGCGCACACAACCCGGGTTTATAAAACATAGTTCAATAGGGATGTATCCTCCATCCACCCTGGTCTCCCAGTAAAGTGGATTTGTTCTTTCAATACATCTGTAGTTTGCCAGGAAAAATCTACCCGTGATTGCTACACACCCTGCGCTACAAGTTGTCTCCTATTCTTGAACACAACCCTGAGAAGTTAAGCAATTTAGTCTAATCTGGTTCTGTTATCTCGCCCTTGTTATTAATTTCTACATCTGTCGTACTATTCCACATAGCTCGGTTTTACATGGACATTTATATCTCAGAGAACGTGACTACTTCCCGCCATCCGTCATATCCCCGATCCCCCTATACCCCACCTCCTCCGAAAAGGACGATCGTTGGATCTCTGCCTGAAGCAGTTTTGTTGGATCTCTGTGTAAAGCAGTTTTGTTGGATCTCTGGGTAAAGTAGTTTTGTTGGATCTCTGCGTGAAACAGTTTTGTTGGATCTCTGTGTAAAGCAGTTTTGTTGGATCTCTGGGTAAAGTAGTTTTGTTGGATCTCTGTGTAAAGCAGTTTTGTTGGATCTCTGTGTAAAACAGTTTTGTTGGATCTCTGTGTCAAGCAGTTTTTTTGGATCTCTGTGTAAAGCAGTTTTGTTGGATCTCTGTGTAAAGCAGTTTTGTTGGATCTCTGCGTGAAGCAGTTTTGTTGGATCTCTGTGTCAAGCAGTTTTGTTGGATCTCTGTGTCAAGCAGTTTTGTTGGATCTCTGTGTCAAGCAGTTTTGTTGGATCTCTGTGTAAAGCAGGTTTGTTGGATCTCTGTGTCAAGCAGTTTTGTTGGATCCCTGTGTCAAGCAGTTTTGTTGGATCTCTGTGTCAAGCAGTTTTTGTTGGATCTCTGTGTCAAGCAGTTTTGTTGGATCTCGGTGTAAAGCAGTTTTTTTGGATCTCTGGGTAAAAGCAGTTTTGTTGGATCTCTGTGTCAGGCAGTTTTGTTGGATCTCTGTGTAATACTGTAAAACAGTTGTTCTGAACCTCTTTCAGGGAGTCGCCCCCCTAGGCTTTATATTTTCTGTCATCGCCCCTTCTCTCCCCCCCCCCCGACCCTAAATCCCTACCCAAACCCAACAGACTTACATTTCACAAGAAAACAGACTACACATAAATTACAATGTTAACTTTTTATAACTCTTTTGGGCGTGTTGAATATTCATCATAAAAAAAAATCAAAGCACTTTTCATCAACAACAACCACAAAAGAAGATTTTTTGTTTGTTCATACAACCCATCTACGTATGCCACTGAAGAAGATATTGGCTGCCCTGTATTTGCCCCCAAATCGTCGGCCCCCTTACATCGTTCTGATCCCCCACCCTGGAAATCAGAATCGCCCCAGGGGGAGGGGCGATATCACCCACATTGAGAACCACTGATGTGAAGTGTTATGGCCCACCCCCCCTGGGCAAACAGAAAAGAAGAAGTTTCACGAAGAGACACCCTGCCCCCCCCACCCCACCCCAACCCAACCCCCCCCCTTTAAAGAAAAACGTATTCACGTCAGAAATGTTATTTAATATCGTCCTGTCTGATCCTGGCTACCATTAGAAAAATTCATCAAAGTTCATCCTGAGCATAGGCTCAGATTTTTCTTCTTCGTTTCTTGTCAGTTTTGTGTGTTCATTATCGGTATGTCTCCCTCTCTTTTCCTTCCTCATTCTACCCGCTCTCTGACTTTCACTTTCTTTGTCTGTCTGTGTGTGTGTCTGTGTGTGTGTCTGCTGTTTCTCTCTGTCTTTACCCCTCCCCTCTTTCACCCCTCTCTCTCCCTTTAACGTTCTTTGTCTGTCTGTCTGTCTGTCTGTCTGTCTGCCTGTCTGTCTCAACCTGTCTCACTCTCTTTACCTCCCTCTTCTCCCCCCTCTCTCTCCCTGTCAGTTCCCTTGTCTATCTGTCTGCCTGTGTCTGTCTGTGTCTGTCTGTTTGTCTGTCTGTGTCTGTCTGTTTGTCTGTCTGTGTCTGTCTGTTTGTCTGTCTGTGTCTGTCTGTTTGTCTATCTTTGTCTGTCTGTTTGTCTTTGTCTGTTTGTCTCTGTCTGTCTGTTTGTCTCCTCTCTCTCTCTCATGTCCTCTCTTTTTTTCTCCCTTTGACACAGTCGTAACTGTTTGTTTTCAATTCTAACCCCCCCCCCCCCACACCCACACACACGCACCCACTTCTCTCTCCCGTTTTTCTGGGCTCAAGCATTCCGAGTTCTTCACGTACTCTTTTCTCCCTCCTCACCACGCCTCTCTCCCAAGAACTCAATCATTCATTTACTGTCAAGTCGTCTTCTCAAAATGACAAGGTTTTATCTCCACTTTTTGGTCGAACTGAGTTATGTACACACTACACGCTACTTCTAGAGACCTTCTCCATTGCATGTCAAAGTATCAAGCAGATTAGGTGAGTAATTTGTAAGTATTACTAAAAAGAAAAACTAAATTCTTTGCTATAAAAGCTATGATCACAATTAATCATGAAACTTCAATCTTCGATTTCTCAAAAGTTGACGGAAGCGAGTTATAACCTTGTCATTCTAAGGGGACCAAGTCCTCCTTGTCATATTTCTCTCACTTCTCTGTGTTTCATTAACGTCCATTCGGCCTCTACCCTTATCTTTCTATACCACACCCACATTAATGTTTCAATTAAAAAACATCAGCTCTATTCGTCCATTCATATCCCAAGAGGCAACTCGAATACTTATCACTTCACTTATGTTTTCAAAGCTTGATTATTGTAACTCTCTGCTCTTTGGAATTCCGAGCAACAAATTAAAACGCCTTCAGATAATTCAGAATAATGCAGCTAGACTGATTTTTAGAAAATCAAAAAGAGAATCTGCCTCAAGCCTTATTGACCAACTTCACTGGCTTACTGTTGAAAACAGAATAAAATTTAAAGCTGCAGTTTTGGTTTACAAATGTCTTGAAGGTTCAGCTCCCTCCTATCTTTCGGAACTTTTGAAAAAACATGAGTCTGATAGAATTTTAAGATCTACTACAGAAAACAAACTGGTTGTTCCCAGGTGTAAAACATTAAATTATGGAGATAGAGCTTTTAGTTGTTTTGGTCCCTGTGTGTGGAATTCTTTACCACAAGAGGTTCGAAATTCTGCCCCTCTAAACATATTTAAAAACAGGTTAAAAACATTTCTTTTTAAAAACTGAATTTTATAGCTTGCTATGTGGATGTATAAAACTAGTTTGTCTGTGTGTGTGTAAGTTTATTTGAATGTGCTTTTATGATTTTTTACTGTGTACAGCGCCTAGAGCTTTTAATGTTTTAGTCCTGGCGCTATATAAATGTATATATTATTATTATTATTATTATTATACTCACCAGTTTACCCGTACTCATTTCCATTCATTCCATCCCAATTTTCCTCCTTTCATCTTCAGACCCACATCTCTGCGATGTATCTATTCCTTTCTATGACCCCACTCAGCCTTCTCTCCCCCCCCCCCCCCCCCCGGTTCATGGCCCTTATGTCCAGCAATACGATTCTCTCTCCCGTTCCTCCTTGTAATTCTCCATCTGGTACGCAGATCGCACATTTTATTTCTCCTTTGTTATTTTAGCCACTCTCTCCTTCCTTTCATTCTCTCTTCTGTATCTATTTCTCCCCCTTCATCTATGTCCCTCCCCTCCCCCACCCAAAGAGAATAGTTTTAAAAAAGCCCCCCTCCCCCCCCCCTCCCCCAATTTTTTATTTTTATTTTTAAAATCACTTAATTTTGAAATATTACTCCAGTGGACATTGTTACTTCTACATCCAGAAAAACGCCCAACAATATTTACAAGTCATTCATACAGTGTCGTATTACACATAATTAAAAGTTTGCACGTCATAAAATATTGTGCTGTGGAATCCGATCTTCACCTGAACTTCGGGAGCGAACATTTTGGTTGACAGAATGACAGTACTCAGACAGTTCAGTCTGGCTCTACGTTAATGCCAAACCGCGAGAGAGCAGTTACCAAAGCAACGGCAAAAACAAGAAGATATAGGCTAAAATCACTGAATCTACCTGCTTGTTCGTCCAGAAAGTAACGAGGGAGTTCTTTCTGCCAGTTTAAATGAACTTGCACCTGGAGATATCCACAGACAATGTAACCAGGACAAACTCTTGATATCGGAAAGCAGCTACCTGCTGGGTATTGGATACCACAATATTTTAGCAGAAAATATGTAGTTCAAAAAGCATGGCAAGTTTCTTCTGTATGTGATGGACTGAAAAGCTTGAAGCAATCAACATCTAAAGCCGGGCAAAGGGAAAAGACAATACAAACAGCCCTTAAGAGCTTCATTTGTGAATGATTAGAGAGAAATCTAATTAAAATTAATCACAAAATGATTAAACTGTATGATTATATTATCACATTATCCTCTGAAGATTTTACAACACAATTATTTATGACAGAAAACAACACGTTTAATATTGACTTTAATGCACAAACTTGATTAATCTTGCACGTAAAACAAAAGTTCATTGCTTGGTTTTCAAACTGCACCAACCTTTTTTTTGTTTTGTTCGCTCTTGTTGGTTTGAGTACCGACTTGAATTTTGAATCTACGGTGCGCGAACTTTGCCAAAAAACCATATTTTTATGTTGAAAGAAGGAGAGGGTATAAAATAATGGAAGTATAAACATTGTAAGCCCCAAACAAAAACCACGGAACAATTAAAATAAAAAAACACATCAAAAGAATAGAACAGAATGCGATGTGCACCTGAGTTTCGAATAGCAAACAAAACAATGAAATTCTGTTTTATTCTCAATAACCGTGATATATTTTTATCGAGGCTGTACGAACGCACCCCAAGCGTTTTGCATTAGGGGCGCGTACATATACGTACCTATCCCTAACCCCGTCCTTATCCTCAACCCTAAATCTGATCGAATCCCTGATCCTGCCCCCTACAATTTCAACTAAAAAGACAGGAGGAAAAGAAAAAGAAAATCTGAAAGAATAATTAATCAAGGCTGTTGTTAGGGGTATTTCCGGAGAGTCTCTTTAGCTCTGGAGTCACAAAAGACTGTAAGATACGTACCCGCAGCGCAAAACCCTGGGGACGTACGTACTAGTAACAACATACCTTTACTGACATCCACGTGCGTGTCTCACTGCTTTGTCCTGAATTC
This sequence comes from Onchidella celtica, assembly GCA_963931925.1. Taxonomy (NCBI): domain Eukaryota; kingdom Metazoa; phylum Mollusca; class Gastropoda; order Systellommatophora; family Onchidiidae; genus Onchidella; species Onchidella celtica. The sequence goes on along the minus strand of OZ007572.1, from coordinate 51,418,633 downwards.
GCTGTGGCAAATTTTCTTCTTAGTTAAATCATCTTTTGTGAATTAAATTGCCATTATGAAAACTGTTCGTCTCTACCTGAGGCCAGATCAGACAGTGTGTTTTTCCGTCCAGCACTGCAATAACAAGAGTATGGTGACCGCAGCAGCGGCTACATCAAAACAATCAGCAGCCTTGATCTGAGCGTCAGAGGCAGGCTTTGGCATTATTTTAACATTTACCGGCAGGCTGTGAACTTGAGGATATCTTCTTACTGAACTGAAACATGGAGTGTTCCATTTCATAGAACTTTGGCTTAGTATGAGCACAGACAACGCACACAAATCTCATGGCTAACGTATGTTCTGAGATCAAATTCCACACTTAGCCAAGCGCATTTTACATTCTACACGCAGAACTATGTCCAGCGAGATTAAGCTAGGGCTTAAAAAATTATATTTACTTCGGCATGTTAATGGTAACAATTTTTAATGATGTTCCGGTAATACCTGCAAAATTACTGAAAAATGAAACAGATGAAGAAACTTTCCTACAAAATACCGACAGGAAAAGCTAGGAATGTTAAACTCTAAAATAAATGGAAAAAGTACGGCTCAACTTCAAAAATCGTCTCCGCGAAGCACAACAAAATTATGCGCTCATAATTTCATTGGCCCATCGCAAAGCACGTTATTTTTTTAAGGAATTTATGTGAAAACTGCACATTTCTTGGAACATAAGTTTTTGCATTTCACTCTTAAGTAAATTATATAGATTAGCTGACAAGATAAATCCTGCAACCTCTTTGTACCAAACCTAGCTGTAAATGTAGATCTAAGTCACTGTAATAACGGGCACTTTGATTCGATGCAAAGACTGATAGAACTTATTGTTTCACCACAATTTTATATAGAAGTACCAGAGGTGATGGAGTTGATGTTCGGCCAACAATGTGTATCAACGGCGAAGAACGAAATTTCCGATCATACTTTTCAATTTTACTGGACGAAATTGCGTCTCTTTTTCGCGGCTCAAAACAATCGTAAATAAATACTATTTAAAACTGAAGTTGTCCAGAAGGGATGTGTCTGGGACACGGGTGGCCTAGAGGCAAGGTGCTAGCCTCTCATGCCTAAGCTACCGGGTTCGAATCCCGGTCGTTGCAGGCATGTTAGAAGTTTGGGATTTTTCTCATAGTTTCCTGTCCCTGATTCTATGGTAGGTAGGACCGAGCACCTAGTCTTCTCGGATAAGGACGAAAAATTCGGGGGACCCGTGTGCATGTTGCGCACATTAGAGATACCTTGGCAGTTGGAAATCGAAAATAACGGGCCGAACAGGCCGCTGCCCGGGCAAAATTCTAAAAAAAAAACGAGTGCTACCACAACAAGAGAAATAAAAACAAGAAAGTGAGGGCAGCGAACCTCCTAAAATAAAAACCTAAACACACAATGGATGTGCCCAAGCACTCTAGCGTACAAAATTAGGGCAGCACATAACATTTCCTAATTTTTAATAATGTATTTATGAAGTTTTAGCAGTTACATGTTCACCCACCATTATAACAAGATATCCTTGTTTGTATTGTCTTTTCCCTTTGCCCGGCTGTAGATGTTGATTGCTTCAAGCTTTTCAGTCCAGACAGAAGAAGCTTATTATGCCTTTTGAACAACATATTTTCTACTAAAATATTATGGTATCCAATACCCAGCAGGTAGCTACTTTCCGATATCAAGAGTATTTTGTTATGTTTACACCGTGTGTGGGTATTTCATCATTCGCGAAGACGAGATCTCGTATTTTACCAGGGAATCGCGACTATAGTTCTTCTTTGTTCTGCCTCCATTTCGTGGAAAACCGCAGTTCTTTCAGTATGTAGAAAAGGTACAACAGATGCATACTTTGACATAATGCTTAAAAACGCGCTGTGGTACTTACCAGTCTGTGTCAGAGTTCCGATTAATTCTGACTGCTTATCATAATACTAAGCTGCAAAAGTTCGACGTCGAATTCCTCAGTTGTGCGAAAAAGTGGAGTTGGAACAAACAAGAATTGCGGTCGCCAAACGTCTGGACAGATTTATGATATTTAAAAAAATTGTCTAGTCAACCCCCGCATCCCTCCTCCAAACCCCTATGTGCAGTGCATAAAGCTCAGCAATGCATATGCAACTGATCTGTCTCGTTCTCGGTCATTGAGGAATGTTGCAACGTCCATTTTTTGGGCTCTTGATATAACGCCATGCAAATCGAAGGCCGCGTTCTGCTCATACATCATTCAGGAAGGGATCGTCCACTGCTGAAATCCGGCACCTCATCTCATAATAGGGTTTCCAAATGTCAGTCCCATCCAGAACTTGGCATTGATGACAAAATAACAAACAAATGAAGATTTTTTTCGTTGGTTCAATGTGTGCAGTGAATGCTTCTCATAAATATCGCCCCCCCCCCACTCTCTTTCGGTTCTTCCCCCCTCCATTTCTGATCCATCTCTCGTGTCTACCACTCTGGACGGACTGCGGGCAAGAACAATGTTCTCATTGGACAATAGAGACAAGAAGAACCAAATCAAGAACAGAGGGCTAAGAACTTTAGGCTGATGCCCTCGAGAAACAAAGATGAACGATCTTCAACACTAAAGGACTGACTGCATTTTTGTCGGGAGAAAATCCGCACGTCACTGTAATGTAAACACAATGTATTTTCCGTGTTGTTTTTTTTCAATGCAGAAGACAAATTGTATTCTTTGCACTGTTTTCCTGCAGAATTGAAAATGTGAGATTGATTTTTATCTTCATCTGTGTTCCATAGCAAAGTAAAACCTGTTTAGACTTTAAAAAAAGCTAAAAAAACAAACAAACTTCAAAAATTGTGTGTGAGAGAGAAAGAGTGAGAAGGAGAGCGAGAAAGAGAAAGACAGACAGATAGAGAGAGAGGGAGAGAAAGAGAGAGAGAGAGAGAGAGAGAGAGAGAGAGAGAGAGAGAGAGAGAGAGAGAGAGAGAGAGAGAGATGAGGGAGAGAAACAGAGAGACCTGAAAAAAAGTGAGAGAGAGTTAGGTTAAATGTTGCAAAGCCAGGCGTTAGACGTTAGAAACAAACGAGTAAAAAACATTACATTAATCGCAAAAGAACTACAAATTAAATTGAAGACGAACAAAAGCTTTTCTGGTCCTGAAGCAAAAAAAATAAATTTAAAAAATGAGTACAATTGAAACAGCATTCAAAAAAAAAATAATTCCAAAATTCAAAAACATGCATAACAAAGGCAAGTTGGCTGTTGCCAATCAGTCAACAGGGAAAGCTGCCAGGTTTGAAAGTAAGAAAGAATGATGTTCTTACCTGGCAGACCAGATTGCAAAACTCGAGAAAAATGCCAGAATAAACTGTTACATTCCATCTCAATCGAATGTAATGTTTCTCATTCTGTTTGTGGGGGATCAGCCCAACCGCGCTGGCATGCCTGCAGCGACCCGCCAAGTCCGTCAACGTTATAGCCATAACACTACTGTATTGTTATGAGTAAATACAACCTGCATTAAAATATTTGGAGTGTGAGTTTGAGTTTGAATTTGGAAAAATGCACGTCGACACGAGCACGGCCATTATTATAGGAACTATAGGAACAGTGGCGTAGCGTCAGTTGCCAGCGCTCGGGGGAAGGTAAGTATTGCGCCCCCCTGACCCGTGGGCTGTTAGTACGATGGCAACGTTTATTTGCCCTGTCAGTTGAAAAACTAGAATGTTCCAAGTTTGGGGGCTTGTTTTGTGTGTGTGTGTGTGTGTGTAGGGGGGGGGGGCTATGTTTTGTTCATCATTCCTATTTTCTTTTCCTTTTCTTTTAAAATTTCACGCCCGGGGCAACCGCCTCTGTACCACTCCCCCCCCCCCCACCCCATTCAAACTAAACTACGCCACTGCTAGGAAGGAAGAAGAAAGACGATCGACAGAATAGCGAATATTGTGACAGAAGAAGATCTCACCAGAAGTGTCCACCAACCACTCGCAAAATATTTGAAGACAACTGAGGTAAAAACAACACTAATGTGAAACTGAGCAAGTCGAAGCTTTAAAAAGTTTAAAAGTCTACCACTTCCCTCTTGCAACTGAAAGGATGCTTTCTAATAACTTGTGATTGCAGCTCTTTTCTCAAACATTGGTTTCACAGAGGCAAGCCTGATGAACAAAGCTTGCACATAGTGGTAGGAGGAAATAGAAGCGAAAATCACACTTTTTTGTGACCAAGGAGTACTAAGCCTGGTCAGACATAGCCAGCTATTACCAGAGAGCAGCTGGAACTGGGCAATAATAATTATAATGAAACTGGGCAATCTGTTACCGAAAGCTTCATGACCCATACTTCGAAAACCACTGATTTTATGTACACACTGGATGTATGGCATACACCAGTAGCAAAGACTATCAAGCAATGTGTAGTTTCATCATGTATCATCATACCAGCAAAGTGTACACCCAAGAAATAATGGCAGAAACTGACTGCGCCTGACCGGGCTTAGTATGATAGGACCTTCCCGGGTTTACTAAGGAAATATAGGAAATTATAGTGTGCACTTCTTGTCTGCCAGCATCTGACTGTGTCTGACCGGGCTTGGTGGGATACCCACCCCATGGCTGTATTTTCCTTGTGGTCTTCATTCGCTGAACAAATCAAGTGTTCTAATAATCTGTTTTGAAACAATAACAATAATAACAGAATAACCACATTCTAAAATAACAAAAATAATGAAATAATGAAACAGGGCAATCTACTACCGAAAGCTTCATGATCCATACTTTAAAAAACAACAACACTGATTTAAGATACACACTGGATGTATCGCCTATACCAGTAGCAATAACTATCAAGCAATATATAGGTTTCATCATGTATCTATTTGCGAATGCATTATTTATAGACCTTGAACGACAAACGAAAAGTTTCCTCATGTCATAAATTCAGCACATGAATATAATTTTATGATGTGTAAGCAGTTGTGCTGACACAGCAAAGCGAGGACTCTCTCTCTAGAGACACGAGTTTCGTGTGAGATGTATCGAGCCAATGCCAAGGGGTTAATGGAATACGAAATGTCCCTAATGGCATGGAGGCTGTGTATTGGTCGTGCGGGCTGTGTACTGGTCGTGGGGAACAATAACCTGGTCTGTCTGTATGTCTGTACATTGTCCGTTTTTCTATTGCATCTGTCACGTTCTGACTGTTGACCGATGTTATTGTTCCTGTATGTCTGTTGTTTTATTGCTATTAGATTGCTAGGGGTTAAGCCTTATCTATCTATCTATCTATCTATCTATCTATCTATCTATCTATCTATCTATCTATCTATCTATCTATCTATCTATCTATCTATCTATCTGTCTGTCTGCCTGTCTGTCTATCTGTCTGTCTGTCTGTCTGTCTGTCTGTCTGTCTGTCTCTCTCTCTCTCAATCTATCTATCTATCTATCTATCTATCTATCTATCTATCTATCTATCTATCTATCTATCTATCTATCTATCTATCTATTTATCTATCTATCTATCTATCTATCTGTCTGTCTATTTCTCTATCTATCTGTTCATCTGTTCATCCACCCTTCCACGCATCCATCCAAATATCTATCCTTCGTCCACCCATCCATCTATCCACCTATCCATCAATCTGTTTGTTCATCCGTCTGCCTGCCTGTCTGTCTCTGTCTGTCTGTCTGTCAGCCTGTCGGTCCATTCGTCTGTCTGCCTATCTGTCTATCTATCTCATCTGCATCGTTCATCCGCGTATTTTTGTGAGTAAATCCTGTCCCCGAATCCTGCGCAACACAATACACACACTTACAATAACGCAGCTAAAAAACAAGAACCACAAACAGCACGAAAACAAATAATAAATGTTCGACACTGACACCGCCCACACTCCACATCCCACGAAAGACCGATCAGTGACGCTGACCTTTGCTCACCAACTGAACAATACCTGGGTCACTGGGCTCATCAGATAAAACTCTCCATACATCATCCCAACCTCTTCTCGCTTTCAGACTAATTGTGATGTCGACGTGGCGATAAAATAATTATCTTTACACGCTGTTCTGGATAACGGTGGAAGATTATCTATCTATCCATTTCCCCCCACGTAAATTCTCTGGCATCCTGTTATCTCTTCCGAGAATAACGATGCCCAAAACTGGATTGTGATAGGTTTGGGATTGTTCAGTGAAGTTACCTAAATTGGAAGTGAATATTTATGCCCTGTGTGAGTAACTACAATACCTAACCTATATTATTTTTTATTACTTATTATCCTCCCTCCCTCCCTCTTTGCCATTCCCCCTCTCCCATCACTCCAAACAGCATCGGTGGAATATTCCAGATGGCCACAGAAACCTTGTTGGTTGGATCTTTAATTTAGGAGAATCGCTGCCATTGGCATTTGCACATCATTTTTCTTGTTTTTAGTTCTCTTGTTAATTTTTTTTTTGTGTTTCTGTGGTACGGATGTTTTATATTTAATTTTGCCCGGGCAGCGGCCCTGTTAGGCCTGCTCTTCTCGACTTTCAACCGCTAAGGTATCTTTAACGTGCCCAACGTGAACGCCGGCCCTGCGAATTTTTCTTCCATGTCCGAGAAGACTAGGTGCTCGATCCTACATGCCACAGGGTCATATAACCCCCCCCCCCCCCGAAAAAAAAAAGAAATCCAATATGCCTGCACCGATCGGTACATTCGGCAGGAGAAGCGAGCACCTTGCCTCTAGACCAGGGGTCACCAAACTTTTTTCACAGAGGGCCCGATAACTGACAGACTTACAATCGCGGGCCGCTTAAGCAATCTGTTCAATACTTGCAAGTCAGAAGAAAAACTCTAGGGCAAAGATAATTTTTTAATATTAAAAAGGTATCAATTTACTAAAAAAAAAAGGTCATCAAAGAAGTTAGCAAGGAAGCTTGTCCATCCCGTGGCTCTAGATAATTATCCCTGGTTTTATCAAACAAAATCAAATACCATGGCGGGCCGGATGAACTGACGTCGTGGGCCGGATCCGGCCCGCGGGCCGTAGTTTGGTGACCCCTACTCTAGACCAACGCGTCCCCTTGTGAACCCCAAGCGGATCGTGGTGGTAATTCCCAACTCTATTCCCGTGTTTCCAATGGCCTGAATTTCTTCCATTCCCCTCCCCTTCCCCCCAACCCCCTCACTCCCGCCTCTCAGATCCATCTAGCAAATTGATGGCGCACTGAGTCAAATGTGTCATGCATGTCATATCAACCGTATCAAGCGTTCAGTTTGGTGCGTAGTGTTCTGGCGCGCATGAGTTCTGAAGCAAGACTGTGGGTTATTACTTTTCTTATAAGGAGAGAGAGAGAGAGAGACAGGGAGAGAAGAGAGGGAGGGAGAGAGAGAGAGAGAGAGAGAGGGGGGGGGGAGAGAGAGAGAGAGAGAGAGAGACAGACAGAGAGGGAGAGAGAGAGAGGACGGGGGCGGGAGAGACAGAGCACATGACTGTTTATTCCAGGCAATGCCCGGTACGTCATCTGGTATTACATAAGGCTTGAGGTCATACCCTGTCTGCCAGTAGGGAATTCCTAACTTCATAGTTATATAATGTATAGGGGCTACAGTTACCCGGTTCGAATCCCGGTCGGCGCAGGCATATTGGAAATTTGGGATTTTTCACATATTTTCCTATCCCTGATCATATGATAGGTAGGATCGAGCACCTAGCCGTCTTGGATAACGACGAACAACTCGGAGGGCCGGTGTGTACGTTGCGCACGTTAAAAATACCTTGGCAGTTGGAAATCGAGAAGAGCAGGTCGAACAGGCCGCTGCCCGGGGCAAAATCAAATAAATAATTACCCCTATCACTCCCATACGCACCCACCCCTAAAGAAAAAAAATCCTCCAGGCGATGCACTGTGGTGACGACGTGTCTGCTCAGTTGTAGCTGAGCTGCAATGACACAAAGGCAAATTTCCCAAACGAGATTAAAGAAGTATACAAAATACAAAATACAAATACAGATACAATATAGTCTAAATATATTAATGAAAACTAATACTGAAGATTCAGTCAAAAATTTCTCTGTGTTGATTATTCTGTCATGCCCGATTTCCTTCAGGCTGTTTCACTTTTCATCGTAAAAAACGTACGATTCTCCGAAATGGTGGTCGGGCATTACAAGGTGGTCTATAGATAGAACATACCAATATAATTACGCAGGATAAATACAGTTTTTAGCAAAGAACAAACTACTTTTGCGGAACTAAGTTGCCAACAATCATTGTAGTTTAGAACAAACCAGATGAACCTATGAATGTCATGCTTAAATACATTAAACCTCCATAAACGTGTCTACTGATGTTACAGAATGATAAACTAGTTTATTGATGTAGCCATAAAGCCAACAAAGTTGATACTGATGCAGAAATTGATATAATTGTGTATTCATACTTAAATTAATGGTATTCGGGTGTCCAAAGTACAGGCAGCCCACTCACTGACTGTAGAGTTCTGGGACAGAACGTCATTAATATGTTTACTGCCAGTGTAACACCAATGGTCGCCCGCTCGGGGAGTTCCAAGCTAAACCAGAGGTCAGGATGGAAATGAAAATTTGACACGCCTTTGTGCCCAGGCAGGGCTGGACTTGAGGCTTCGCTCGTCACTTTGCCATTTGGCAATTTTCTCATGCTCTGAATTCAGTTTTTCCTCTCTGTCTTGTCAAGATAATAATTGCATGTATTTAACCGTCTTGCACTCTGACCAGGACTGCCTTGTTGAAAAAATGCTCTAATTTACAAAACTGATCTAGTATAGCCAACAGAATTCAAAAATGAAAATATTTATCCACTGAAACATGATTTTAAAAAAAAAGTATAAATTTTATTAGAAAATGGACCAAATAGAATGTTTACTATGAACATCGTGTAAACTGAAAATTTTCGAATTTTTGTATATTAAATGGAATAAATTAGCAAAGAATCATCTACATTTTGGTAATGGTCTCATTATTGTATGTTGATAAATGGTGGGGATATCAACACTTTTGTAATTTCACCTTTATCACATTTTGAGTATGAAGATCATGTCTATAGAGCATTTTGATACTGTCACGATTAAGGTTGATGACCTTGTACGCCACGAGTATAGAGGGGGTAAAACTTAGTAGGGGAGAAGGGGAGTTTTAAAGTTGTTGTCGAGCATGAAAGATTAAATATCACGAGGAAGGTCGGTGGCCTTGTGCGCCACGAGTCTAGGGGGGTGAGCTTAGCAGGGGAAAACACGGTTTTTAACATTGTTGACGAGCGTGGATAGATACACACGACTCGCTTTAAACTAGTCGCGTGTGCAAAAACCTCGAGAGTATAAGTAGAGGAGAAGCTCGACACAGGTGGTTCCCAAGTTATTCATTCCTAAAGGAAGACGCAGCGAGAAGTGGTCCGGGCGACAGGTGGAAGGTCGTGCCATGGGGACCAGGGGTGTTATGTATGTGAGGAATCTATGAGGTTCCCAAGTTATTCATTCCTAAAGGAAGACGCAGAATTTATCGGTCCGGGCGACAAGTGGAAGGTCGTGCCAGTGGGGACCAGAAGTGTTAGGTGTGTGAGGGATCCATGATGTTCACATTTATTTCCCAATAAGAAGAATTTATCGGTCCGGGCGACAAGTGGAAGGTCGTGCCATGGGGACCAGAAGTTGAGGAGTTCTGATGATAGGATGGGAACCCATCAGAAGCTCGTGAATCTACGATGGCGGGTGTGAACCGTCGGTGTGCTGTGTGTTTGCAAGTTGAAGAGTCTTGAGGACGGGATGTCGAGAACCCCTCAAGGAACAAGTAATCTACGATGGCGGATGTGAACTGTGTGTTCTTATTTGTGTGAAGCCAGGGGCGCCTGTTTCCCCTTTTATCGTCGAAATTAAAGATCTAGAAAGGATTGTGTGGACTCTGGAGAAGTGAAACTGCATCAACGAGGAGGGCAGCTGTTGACAGAGACTATTAAGTATACGTAGTTAAGTTTATAGACAGAGGGATTAGAACTAGATGTGAAACGGGGAATAGATAATAGCCATGATCCCCAAGAGTAAATTTGAAGTATCTCTGTTTTTGTGATTATGTATGTGATTATCATGAGTTGAATGTTTTGACATAAGTTTTGTCATGCATTTATAATTAAATATCGTTTAATTTAAATCTCACTCCATGTGTCCGTTGATCGCTGGTCTGCTTGCTTGGCTTGTTAGCTGGGTTTGAAAGGTAAATAAGTTAGGTACTCATCACACACGTGGTCGTGACCATCTTCACGCACGTGATCGTGACAATACTTGATGGAATATTCCAATTATGTAACAGTGGACTCCAGAGGGTTAACACCCATTATTTTGTTCGCCTGCTGGAAAAAATTTGTGAGCAACGATAGCTCAGCATTTTTATAAACAAAAAAAGAACTGGATTTCTTTACAGTTCTTAGAGTTAATGAGTTGCATGCTTTTAAGTCTACGAAGGTGCAAATTAACATCAAAATGTCGAACCAATATGGACTTCCGTTAAAATCTGCCAAAAGAATCTAATCTGTTAAGGGTTAATGGGTACCGAGTCTGAGAAAAGAAAACGAAAGTAGAAAGAGGCTAATCTCAAGTTCAAAACAGAGTGTTCATAATCATAACAGTAACAATTACTTTTATGAACGGATTTGAGTTTGAATTTCAGTTTGAATTTGGAGAAAGCATGTGGACACGATAACTGCCATATTGTGCTAGGATGAAGCAAGAAGATAGACAGAATATAACGGAATGATACGACAGAACGAGAACCTACTAGAAGCGTCCACCAACCATCCGCTTTTTAAAAATGCAACCAATGACAGTAATAATTATTTAACCTAATTCTAGCCCTAACAAAAAGTCACTGAGATTCAACATATTGATCTTCTGTAGTGGTATTGCATTTTCTTGCATTATAATCAAGGCTGGATTGACCATTAGGCAAAATAAGCAGGTGCTTAGTGCATCAAGCGAAAGGGGGCACCACAGAAATTTTTCAGTGCAGGATTTGCCATGGACCATAATTTATGGTGCAAAACTGCAAATGGTACAGCTGAACCAGGGTCCACAAAAAGAGTCCCCCACAATAAATTTAATTTACGAAAAAAAAGTATTTGCTGGAGTATAAGACTCGTTGTTTTTTTTTTTTTCAATTTTAAATGTGTCAAAATATTGCCTTGCGCAATTTTAGTTCATTATGTTCCTCGGGTGTGCAGTATTCATATTTGGATAGGTGTGTGCAATATTTATATTTGGACAGGCGTGCGCAGTATTCACATTGTTCCTCTTGTGCCTTCCTACCAAGTACAGGTAGCGAGCGTTGTGGATATCATTAATTTCTTCATACATAAATAAAAGTAGTATTCATTGTTCGACAGAGCCAGCGTTTTATTAATAAGAGTTGTAACAGTTTCGTTTTAAAGGGAAGTAGTTTATATAATCTAACTATTCCCATTCATAACGTGCTGTAAATTACTTCAACTGTTACAGAAGGCTTAAGGGCTAAAGTTAGCTTTGGCAGATTGGCCATAATGACATTACCGGAAATTGGCTTCAAACTGGAAACACAAATATTGTTGCCTGTATTTTGGCTGCATAGTCTATACAGCCTCCACATTGTCTGTCCTAAAATTAGCATGAGTTACAACAAAATCAATTTAATTAAAGCCCGAGTTTGTATAACAATCCGTTTGTAAATTACGGTGGTCTTCTCAGCGTGACGTCAGTAGTGGTATTTGATTAATGAAACTGAAAAGCCGAGATCAACTCAAATGAGCAGTTCTTGCGCGGGGGATCTAGAATATCGTGAGCTCTGAAGAAAAACAAAGCTTCTCAACCCATACTGACTGGGGGTTCCTTCCGCAAAGACTGACCAAGGAATCCTCCCTGCTTCGTTTGAAAATTCGCCATTTTAGTTCTTGTTTGTTTTATCTCCATTTTCTGAAAAGCTGGAGATCTTTCAGTGTGTAGAAGGGGTATAACAAATGCACGCTTTGACACTTGTTTAAAATGCATCGAGGCACTTACCAAGCTGTTTCACAGCTCCGGTTCACCCTCACTCCGTGTTACAATACAAAAGCCGCAAACGTTTAGCGTCGAATTTCTCACCTGCGCAAAAAGTGGAGTTGGAACAAACAAGAACTAATGTCATGAACTGCCATCTCATTGCCTAAGGAGTGTTACGCTGTTTTCTTTTAAAATACTAGTGTAAGGGCCCGTTCAAAGAACGGGTTGCAATATGTGGATCTAGGTAGAAAACAACTCACAACTGGTACAGTAACACCCGCATGGCCCATGCATAAGGCAGACGGAACACAAACTCATGCCTTCAAACTTTGAAACGCAACCGGAGACTTATATTCGAAACAAAACAAAGGCAGGAGGGAGGCCATCATTGTTGAGGAGAAAGCATTATTCGATGTTTTTAGGCCTATTTTCATTTATTACAAAATTACGATACTTCGCTTTCATGTCAAAGGAATAGACATGGTAGCAAAAAGAACTATCTTTCACGTGTAATTTTTTCCGGTCTGGGCATTTCTTCCTCGCAGCAGTGAATTTTTTTTCCTTGCTGTTTTTTTATGTAGATGTTCTTGTAAGGAGGAACAGTTACTTATAAATATACTCTTGAAGCATTTCTGCAGCGGGCTTAAAGTCATAACATTGATTTAATGAGTTTTCTAGCGCATGCAGTAATGTTCAGCATCCTTATCAACAATAGCAACAACAACAGCAGAGTACCGACGACACTGAGAACAGCAACGAGAACAAAGAATAAGAACCAGAAAAAAAAAGCTGCAAACAGTAACATTATGTACATGATGATAACAAGAACAAACAACAACAACGTTGTTTTATCATTTAATCTCCTTTTGATAAGAAATACATTTGTGCATCATAACCTCTTTGTCCGCAAAACGCCAGCATTTCACGAAAACAAAAAGAAAACAAAAAATCCCAAGATCTCCTCTCCTTTAAGAAACAAAACTCATTTCCCCCTACAATTATTCGTGTGTGCATGTAAGTGACAGTGTTCCTATTTACGCCTGTGGTAATTTGGGTATGATTTAGTACAATATGGTAATGTAATCACATGAAACAATAAAACAGCGTCTCAACGATGTTCCCATTAAGCTGACCCCAGGTGCACTGACCTGGCTGGTCAAGTCCTGTTCCCTTGTAATGCCAGTTACGGCAGGTTTATTGCTCCCATAGCGAAAACCCATCTGTCTTTGCCATAGTTTTGTCACATGAAATTCTATAATCCTCTTCTGTGTTGAGCACACACACGCTGCAGTAGCTGCATGCCCTTTATGACTCTTAAAGTTTCGCTTCCCTTCTTCCCTCTTCTTCTTCTGCGGTCTCCGGTCTGAGTACTTTAGTAGTTACATTCGTTTATTAACCAAACACGTTTCCTCTCGTCTTCTCCGCCATCTACGCTCTCCAGACTGAAGCCAAATAAATCCTCATTATCATGTCTGTCTTTCCCTAATGTGTTTAACAAGCATTTTGTGGTGGCTAAATGCTCTTTATTGCTGTACAAGTTTCCTCTACCCTCCTTTTTCTGCGTTCTGCAGCCTGAGGTGAAATATTGATGTTAGTGAAGGTAACACTTGGCTTCTTTGACCTACCAGTCTTGCACATTCCTCCAGAAAATTTGCAGTTTTTGTAATGAAACCTGTTGTTTGAATGTGTGTAAGGAAATATCTGCCAATCGCAACACCGATTTCTACTCTATATGGCATTAATAAATGTGTCTAATTCAATCAGCTGCTATGAAGACAAGTTGCAATATTTCTCTCACTCAAAAAAAAAAAAAAAATGCACTTAGAGAAAGAGAGGAAGACTTATACAAAAAAATCCATATAGGAAAAAAAATATTGATGAACGAAAATAGCTATTCATCAGTTCCTGATCTTCATGATCTTAATATTTGACAAATGTTAAAGGTAACAGTGACACACAAAAACTTATTGGGCGCCATCGATGAAATTCAGCAGAGCTCAGAATGGGTCATAATCATTCTGATACTGCAAAAAACCAAACGAAATATATTACATGTACCTCTTTTTTTTTTTTTTTAATCTGTGCCATTATGTTGGACTTAATGAATCCTAGAAATTGTGAATTCATGGTCTGATTCAAAATACCTCATCCTTATTTGTGAAAAAAAGGTCGAAATGAAAAAAGAAAAAAAAAAAAGGCAATATTTCATCAAAACAGTTCTTTTTTTTTTTTTCTCCCACCCATATTACCGGAAAAATTAAATCGATTCTCCACATCAGCGAAATAACTTTCGTGCTGAGACCTTTGTCATGAACTTGAAACGTGAACATCAGAATAAGAGGTATTGGAACAGTACTTTCTGCTGATCAGTCGGTACAAATGAATTCTGGCAATAGTGAGAATAATGAGAAATATCGCAGGAAAGTGACAAATTTAACCGTAGATAGTGACGCAGTGACATTGTATCTCACGTACTTGCAATAAGACATTGTGAATTTAATAAGATAGAAACCACAGGACATGTTGGTGATCTGTCTAGGGCATTTGAGTATGTAGCTAAAACCTAAATAGCAACAACTAACTCTGAGAGTGGGAAAGTTATGAACGGACAACTTAATGGCCGGTCCGGACAGAACTTAACCCTCACGTCCCGCGCCACACTGAAGCAGTTCATTCTCCGCATACGCCGATCACGGAGATCTCAGCATTCCTCATTCCTCAGACACGTGCAATTTTGCGATACTTTAAAAGTATCATAACTTTTGATATACTGAAAACTTTTTAGACAAATCCTGTATCAATGAAAAGTTCCGATTTTGAGATAATTTTAAAATACCATAACTTTTCAAAGACTCAAGCGTTTTAGGCACACTTTGTACAAACAAAAAGGTCAGGCTAAACTTTCTACAACGTTGACACCAGTAGCAGCGAGCGATACCCTCTGAGCTACATCACTTCTTCCTCTTACAACAGCAACAAAGACTGCCCACCGCGTAAAGAACGGTAAAGCACGGGAAAGGGCAGCATGTGATCGTTGCTGAGCGAAGTGCCACGGTCGAGGGCGAACAACAGTTGATCGCTGCGGTATGTAAAGATTTAGACAGACAACCTGCTATACAAACTTTCAGACAAAGAGGCAAGCTGATCAGTAAGTAAGCTTCAACACATCCTGGTCAGATCTACAGTATAACATGTAAAATATTGGAAGATGATACCGGGGTGGAGATGCATGGTAAATTATCGTAACTCGACTTTTTTCAAAAACTGAGACATTTGGCAATCTTGTTTCCCTTGGCAGCCTGTATAAGTGTGTTATAGGTTGGAGGTTTAAATTCTGAACTAGGGTTAAGTAACGTTTTATTGTCGTTGTTTTTTTAAATCGTAACTATTTAGTCTGATAAATAAAGTTGTTCCGCTTTTAGCTTCCCCTGAAAAATTTGTAAACATCGTGATCCGCTTTTGGTTAAAAATAGATTAACATTTCTCGGTAATTAACATGGTAATGGCCTTGGATGATCCAGAGAGTATGTTTTTATAGAGAGATCTCACTTCCGCCAAATCGCCAAACTAGGTCGCTGCGGTAAACAAAACTTAAAAAAGACCGCCTTCACCAAAGATAGTGTGCATATCTGTTTCCTGTTGTTTGTTCATATTTTGGGGCTGATTGAAACTATTTAGAGCCGTTTGTAAGCTCTTAGGCCCCGTGGAAATGCACAAACGGGTATTGTTTACCACAGCGACCTACTTTCCGCTCCATGCTAACAATGGTTTCGCGGCACCTCCCGTGTCTGGCAGTGTAAAAACGACCAATAGTGAAACCTCTCTATACATACATACTCTCTGGTTAATGTTATTTGTTCCTCCTGAGATGTAGTATTTGAAAAACTAGATAAACGACCTGCACGGAGAGTTTGCGTTTTGAGTGTGGCCTATTCTGATAACACTGACATCCATTTTGCCTTGGGTAACTTGGCACAAATAATTTCATCTTAGAAGAAAACAGGAATTGTGAAATTACAATAGTTCACTAATAGTTAAGTACGCTGCGGAAGAAAGTCAAAATATGGCAAAAAAGAAACGGTTATTCGTAGCAAAGCCTCCGGTAAGAAATAATACAGAAACAATACAATGAAACGCAAAGAAAAAGAGAGGACAGCGAAGAAAAGTCCGTATGACGCAGTTCAATAATGAAAAATATTTACAGGTATGGCGTTAATTTTACTCCAACGCCTCACAAATTAGTGGAACAATCCTCTTCCTGTGAAAGTCAAGGAAAAACTTAAGGAAATCTAATTATTTGCCTGCAGGTAAAAAAGTTTCTCTCTTCTAAATACTCCAGATCCCCCGTGCTGAGCCAGGTGCTCTGATATACTTGGTGGAACGCTCTGCATGTTCAAAGTCTGAAACGCTTTGGAAAATTTCCACAACGAAGGTGACATGATTTTTATCATAATTGTGGGAGAATAACAAAACAGTGGAATATTTGTGAGGAATTCACCTTCCCCGCCAAAAAAGCTGAAAAAAATAATAACAGGAAAAAAAAATACAAAACCAGGAATATGTTGAAAAATTACCAAAGGAAAGTAGCTTGAAAAAGTCTTTTCTGAAGATAGTTTTCAAATATATATATATATATTCAAACAAAAATTGATATGCCAAAATAATTTCGTCTGCATGCTTTCCTCCAAAGAACATGACCTGATCTTGTTCAAATACTGATGTAGGACTAAATCTCAGGAATCAATTACCAGCACGATGACCGACACCTTAACGCTATTGGCAGGAAAAAGAATAGGAAGATTTACTACACTATGGTATACTATAATTATGCTCATGGCTTAACGCTGGGCTCACTGATGAAATGTAACATGACGTGTGTACTCTGTGATGAAATGCTACAGGAATGCAGTGTAGTGTAGTAGCTTTTCAGTTAGTAGCTGCGTTTCTAATACGGGTATAGCAATGGACCCGGCGAGGACTGGCCTCTTTGATCGCCCGACTAATTGGATGGTGACGTCATGAATTAAGTCATGAATTAAGTTTCCCTGAGGCCCAACCAGTTGGCTGACGTGCAAGGTTTCACGGAAAGCTCAATGTCGGGACATCACGGTTCAACTGGTTGGCCAGACATCATCGGCCCATGCGCACCTGTGCTTAACCTCCGACCACCCACTTTTCTCTCTGTCACAATAGCTGAGAAAAAGAAGGTACACCTGTAGTTATTACGTCAAACGAAATCAGGTTATGTGAATGTTCGGTACGCCTGCACTAAGGGGAAACTGTTCCTTCTCTTCCCTACCATCTCCCAGACATTCCTGCACCCTCACCGCCCCCCCCCCTACATACACACTCCCAATGTTTCTCATGTCCGGCAGATGGCTACCATCATTCTTTCATAACCTACAGGTTTCACCACTAATTTTCAATCAGTTTTCTGACCATTTTTTTTTCTATGCATGTCTCATCCGCCGGTCAATCCAGCTATCCATCCGTTCGTCCATTTATCCACTTATTCATCCACTCATCCCTCTATCCATCCACCCATCCATCTATTCATTCATCCGTCCATCCATCAGTATCAGAATGTGCTATCTATCTATCTATCTATCTATCTATCTATCTATCTATCTATCTATCTATCTATCTATCTATCTATCTATCTATCTATCTATCTATCTATCTATCTATCTATCTATCTATCTATCTATCTGTCCGCCCGTCCGTCGGTCTGTCTATCTATCTATCTATCTATCTATCAATATATCTATCTATTTATCTATCTATCTATCTATCTATCTATCAATCTATCTATCTATCTATCTATCTCTATCTATCTATCTATCTATCTATCTATCTATCTATCTATCTATCTATCTATCTATCTATCTATCTATCTATCTATCTATCTATCTATCTATCTATCTGTCCGTCCGTCCGTCTGTCTGTCTATCTATCTATCTATCTATCTATCAATATATCTATCTATTTATCTATCTATCTATCTATCTATCTATCTATCTATCTATCTATCTATCTATCTATCTATCTATCTATCTATCTATCTGTCCGTCCGTCCGTCTGTCTGTCTATCTATCTATCTATCTATCTACCAATCAATATATCTATCTATTTATCTATCTATCCATCTATCTATCTATCTATCTATCTATCTATCTATCTATCTATCTATCTATCTATCTATCTATCTGTCTATCTATCTATCTATCTATCTATCTATCTATCTATCTATCTATCTATCTATCTATCTATCTATCTATCTATCTATCTATCTGTATGTCCGTCCGTCTATCTATCTATCTATCTATCTATCTATCTATCTATCTATCTATCTATCTATCTATCTATCTATCTATCTATCTATCTATCTATCTATCTATCTATCTATCTATGTGTCCGTCCGTCCGTCTGTCTGTCTATCTATCTATCTATCTATCTATCAATATATCTATCTATATCTATCTATCTATCTATCTATCTATCTATCTATCTATCTATCTATCTATCTATCTATCTATCTATCTATCTATCTATCTGTCCGTCCGTCCGTCTGTCTGTCTATCTATCTATCTATCTATCAATATATCTATCTATTTATCTATCTATCTATCTATCTTTCAATATATCTATCTATTTATCTATCTATCTATCTATCTATCTATCTATCTATCTATCTATCTATCTATCTATCTATCTATCTATCTATCTATCTATATCTATCTATCTATCTATCTATTTATCTATCTATCTATCTATCTATCTATCTGTATGTCCGTCCGTCTATCTATCTATCTATCTATCTATCTATCTATCTATCTATCTATCTATCTGTCTATCTATCTATCTATCTATCTATCTGTCTATCTATCTGCCTCTGTCTGTGTGTCTATCTATCCATCTATCTATATATATGCCAGGTATCCACTCATCCATTATCACACCTAACAGCGATGAAAGACAGGTAAAAGGAACAACAGCCAAATCCCTGTCAAGCTGACCCAAGCCTCGCCAATCTTTCTCTAAACAACATCATCCTTTTCTCATCCACAGGCTATCAACTTCCCGTCAATATCCCCTGTTTTAACATCACTCACGAACCAGTAATCAGACCCTGCCTTGCTCACACCTATTCCATTATGTTAACTGTTTCATAGCTGAACTTTTGCAGGCAACCACTGGTTGTAACTGCCAATCCAGAACATTGAACGACCTGTTAAACAATGCAGAATTCTGTATATTTCGCGACTTCATTTCTTGCTTGTTCCAACTCCACTTTTTGCACAACTGAGAAATTCGACGTTTAACATTAATTTGCGGCTTTAGTCTTATGATAACGAGTTAGAATAAATCGATCTGTGAAACAGCTTGGTAAGTGGGCACAACGCATTTTAAACAAAATAATGTCAAAATGTGCATTTGTTATACCTTTTGTATACTAAATGAGCTCCAGTTTTGTTTTTTTTCCGAAAAAAGAAGATAGAATAGACAAAAACGAAGGTCGCAGTTTACCAGTTCCTCTGCCAACTCTGGTATGTTAAGTTCTATACTAAGCCGCGCAAGTTTTGCAACAAATTTTTGGGCGGCTGTAACTTTTGAAGTGCTGGGGCTAATGGAATAAGACAAAAAGCCTTGTCACCTCTAATTCAAGTTCCTCTGATCCCATAATAAATTAACTAGATCTAAATTATATGCATTTGAGGCAAGGTAGAAACGCTCATAACACCTTGATCCAACAGGCTGAAACCTAACATAGTTCTCAACCTTGTTGTTTGGTTGTCCAAGACAGGACACCAGGTCAGTGGAAAAATAGAAGATTTTTGTTTTACGGGAACAATCTTTGTTCATTTCATATGTTTAAATATTTATTAGTAACCTAATTCGTTCAACGGTTACAGTTGTTCAAAGTTTATGGCGAGACTTATTCAGCTTAGTATAATAATTATATTTTCAGTGGGTCTCAGAGTCCCGGACCATATTCTTCCCTTTGCAATCCCAGATTTCTTCCTTGCTGTTTTGAATTGTCAGCCATCAATTATTTCATCTCAATACTTTTACAGTGATAATTATTGAATGTCCCAAATGAGATTCGATCTGATGCAGCAGTGGTTGTTTTTTTTTTGTTTTGTTTTTTGTTTTAACGATCGCCCCTATGGTTGATAGTGTTTCATTAATTTGATATACCGTTACATACAGTGTACAAAGTGTAATGTTTCCTAGTTTGGAGTTCCCCCCCCCCCCCCCCCGACTGAAATTCCCCTCCAGTCCTCCCTTGGCTACAATGCCTCCCCCAATAGCCAAGTGCCGCCAATCTGAGAATGGCTGTCGTTAGAGGACCGGAGTAGTTTACATAGTAAACTATAGCAGGTCCGTGAGCACAACCTCTGTATTTTCTCTGTTCGGCTTTGCAGTTTGGTTCGCCGATTGGTTCGCGATGCCTCAAGTGCTCGCAATGCAAATCAGCTAACGAATCAAAATCAGTGCTACCATCACCGTGATTATGCGTCGGTCCTTACAACTAAAATGGCCGATATCCGCCATGGGCCTTTAGAAAAACCTGGATCTACCCTCCCACCCCCAACCCCACACCGACAAACAAAGAAGATAAAAAGTATAAAAGACCCTTTTTCTGGATAAAATAGATGCGTCATGGAAAAAGAAATCAGTCACTAAGACTTTCAGTGTGTTGAGGTCTTTCTTTTCGGGGTATCTCAAACCCTTGGCATTTGCACGTCTCTTTTCTTCTTCTTCCTCTTCTTGTTCTTATTTTTGTCATTTCTGTTGTTCTCTTGGCTCTTTAAGCCCTTAAGGACCCTCTACTGGGCTCCCACTAAGACCTTCTTGAGGACATCAGCTGTGTTATGAAAATACATTTTATTATCTTAACAATCGACCATGATGTCAGCTACAAACGTGATGAGTATGACAGGGTGGTCATTATCGGAAATCCATACCCAAGCGTCCACCATTCAGAGCAGTGTGTGTATTCATAGTATTTTATTAAGTGTCTTGTTTAAGAAAGTGTCAGGTATGCCGTGATATACAGGGTTACCGAATAAAAAAAATTTAATAGACAGTTTCAAAATTAGTGTATTAAATCAAAATTGTATAAAGATATTGACCCCCACCATGCACGGTATTGTAGAGAGTAGAGAAATTATTAGCCATAACAACAAACTTGTCGTCGTGTGTTTGGCACCGTGCCAATAAGGCGGTTGTTCGAACCTATTCAATTGTCAGTGAGCCCTCTACTGGGCTCTCACTAAGACCTTCTCGAGGACGTCAGCTGTGTTATAAAGTACATGTCTTGAAAATCGGCCCTCATGTTTTAGGAGTCCCCCTGAGTGAAGAATGAGTGAGGCAAGATATCTGCAAATCGTTCCCATAGAATGTCAAGGTTCTGTCTTCACGTTTTTGGGTGAATTGAGTTACACACTACACACTGCCTCTATAGGTCTTCTCCATTGTGTGTCAAAGTATCAAGGAGATTCGATGTGTCATTTGTAACTATAACTAAAAGGTCTTCTCCATTGTGTGTCAAAGTATCAAGGAGATTCGATGTGTCATTTGTAACTATAACTAAAACTGAAAAAAATCATATCTCTAGAAGCTAGAAGCGCATGAAACTTCGATCATCAGTTTCTCTAACTTTGATTAAAGGCAGTTAGAACCTTGTCGCTCTAAGTGGAACAAATGCTATGCGCGCACACGTCGAAAGTCTGCAAATTGTTGCAAAAAACTTGAAAATATTTCCCCGACAACACCATGCATAGTGGGTATCAGTATCTTATACTACCAGTCTTGTATAGTTTTGGTTTAATACATTTTTTAAACTGCTAATCCTGAATGCCTAACTACTTAGACTCACCACTACATAACAGGGATCAGTAGTTTCAGAAAGTATTGGATTAGCGGCAATATCAATATGTAACTTATAATCATCATAATTATTGGGGGGGGGGGGGTTATGTATGGGGTGGAAAGGGGGGGGGGTGGGTTGAGGAATGGAGGAGGGTGGATGCTGTATTTTAATAATTGTTGCCTTCAATTACCAGGAACGTCAACTCTATTCGTGCCTCAGACAGTAGACGTCACAGTTAATCGGGTGTAGCCAAAGATCTTAAAATAGTATTAATACTATTTTAAGATCTTTGGGTGTAGCCAAGGAAATCTGGCGATTTTTTTGTCCCAAGAGCAAGTCTGGACCAATAGAACCAGGCGTCAATTTACGAGAGTATGGGCGTGTTCCCGAGTGGTGGCTCCATCACTGGCATAACACTCCAGCACAGGTTTTTCATGCAAACGTATTTATCTGCACCGAAAGTACATTTATCATACCTGGTACGAGGGGGGGGGGGGATGCTCGTGATAACCTTGGACATTAATCATTCCCCGAAATTCCAGGGAAGAGTTTTGTTTAGTTAATGAGGCAATGATGTTCTTTCTGCCATAGCTCAGATTGTGTGTATTTAGATAAATGAGATCAATCTATTAGCAAGATTGTGTAAATGCAATGAGAAAAGCAAGGTTGGTTGTATTGGGTCTACGCGTTCGATTTGTCCTTAGTTTTGTCTATTGACAAGCCAGATGAAACTGGGAGTTGTCTTGGGACAGGACAAGCTAAGTTTTCATGTGCACGGAAACGGAAACGTCAAAAATCGATCGAGTAGTAAAACAGAAATAGTGTTTCCATGTGTACGGAAACGGCGTTTTCCAGCTGCAGACAAATGAAGATATTCTTTCTATTTCACTATTTGAAGGATTTTTGACGCCACCGTTTGCCGTTTCCGTTTTCGTACGCATGGAAACCCGGCTGAAAGTAATAAAAAGAGTATTTCCATGTGTACGGAAAAACGGAATTCCCCAGACAAATGAAAACATTCTTTTTATTTCACTACCTGAAGGCTTTTTTTACGTTTCCGTTGCCCTTTCCGTTTCCGTACACATGGAAACCCAGCTTTATACTGGCATGTTATCACAAGGATGTCGGCACGTCGTGAGTGTCGACAGTTTTGGCGTCTGACCAAAAACCTTGATTAGAGGTGAGTCCCGGCTCGATCCTTACCTGCGGGCCAAAGTTGAGGAGTACAGGCGGCATTATGCCCGGCCGTGCCGGCCAAAAAAATCACTTTGTAACTGCAGGTAAGAACGATAATTATTTCCATGCCTGTCCCACATTTCTTTTGTTTACAAGGCCTAACCTAAATTGAAACTCTGTTCTTTAGGAAGAGAGCAAAAGAAAATGTAAAGCACACCCGGGCATACGAACAGCGATAATTAGGTGTAAATTCTTGGAGTTTGGGCTTCGGTTTAACAGGGCGCGTCGCCACAGTAACGGCCACTTTGAGGCCCCCACAGTAACTCCTGAGCAATCATCCTCCTAAAGCAGAGCTTTCTACACCAAAAAAACGATAATCTATCTCACCCCACCCCCAACACAACATACAGACCAAGATAGAGAGTAGCGTGGCCTGGGAAACTACAGATTCTAAAACGTTTTTTTTAGTAATAACGCCTTTCATATCCAAGTTTAGGTCCTTCACTGTAAGTCGACTGAGGGTGACAATCTCGTAAATTCTAACTCTGCAGAATGAATTTCTGAGCCGTTTGGAGTTACCAGAAAATTTCGTCAACTGATCAATGACACTGCGAGCATCATCAGACAGATGGAGAATTTCTATGAGCTCAGCCATATAATAAAATATTCACTATTATAAAATGATAATGAGACTGAAAATAAAAGTGAAATACATAATAATGCCCTGCGGGAACATTTGTCTCTATGGAGCTAAAAAATTAAAGTCAATGAGCAAAAATCACATAGTGATAAAATGGACTAATAAATTTCGTAGTAATTTCAATACTCGAAATCTACATATCTTGTGACAAAAAGGACATCAGCAACAAAGCCACACCAAAAAATGCTACATAGTTTACAAAAAACTAAAATTACAATACGCTTCCTGTTAGGGCTATGTTGAAAAATGACTCACGATACCTCCATAATGCATGACTATTGGTTTTTAGCTGCCATAGAGACCACGCCAATCATACCATAAGGAATTCGACAACGTCATAAATCGTAAGCCCCAAATCGATCAAGAACTGTTCCCCACTACAAGGCCATTTACCCGCAACTGATTGAGAATTTATCACACTGTGGTATTTTCATTGATAATGCATGCAGATACAGTCAAAGTCACACTCCGATGAAATACAGATGATTATTATCTCATGTGTGCTCTTGGTTTCTTCTTCATCTGGTAACTCACGCCTATTATCCTTATGTCTGGATTGTTCTACAGAACACGCAGCTCTCTATCACAACTGGTAGAGAGCTAGATCTAATGCTGGAACAAACCATTCTGGTTTGGTAACAGAGACTTCAGAGGTATAGGGTTGACGCGCTTCAACAGCTTTCTCTAAACAAACACGATCTGCGTTATTGTTGGAATACTTCATCCATTCCCCCTCTCCCTCTCTCGCCCTCTCTCTCTCTCTCTCTCTCTCTCTCTGTCTCTCTCTCTCTCTCTCTCTCTCTCTGTCTCTCTCTCTTTCTATTTGTGCTTGTTGTTTTTTTTTTTTACACCCATGGTGCCCACAGTAATGAGGAAACCCACACGAGAACAATCTCATGAATTGTTAAGAATATTTCTTCACTCTTGGTTGCGAACGTTCTCTTTGATTTGTATGCATACTGTTTTCAGAGCTTGTGGGAGCGCGTCTGCGTTTGTTTGTTGTGTGTGTATGTGTGTGTGTGAGTAGATAGATAGACAGCCACAGAGATACAGAATGGCAGATAGACAGACAGACAGACAGAGACACATAGTCAGATAGATAGATAGATAGATAGATAGATAGATAGATAGATAGATAGATAGATAGATAGATAGATAGATAGATAGATAGATAGATAGACACACAGATAGATAGATAGAAAGATAGATAGATAGATAGATAGATAGATAGATAGATAGATAGATAGATAGATAGATAGATAGATAGATAGATAGATAGATAGATAGATAGATAGATAGATAGATAGATAGATAGATAGATAGATGGATCGAGGAATGGATGGATGGATGGATGGATGAATAGATTTACAACAGTAATTCCTCTACTTGTTCATTTTCAGCTCCACATTTCTACACAGCCCACAAATGGGAACAGGCGAGTTCCATATTCGTCACGCAATTTGCCAATCTCTGAGAAGTTTCACCGTTCATTTTTATGTCCCGTTGATCCATCAATGCCAGGGTCACAAAGAGTTCAAGCTGTTCCAATGCGCATGATATTTGTAATCATGTGAAAAATATACATGGAATTCTGTAGAAACAGTAGGCAGCCCCCAAAATATCCTTTTGCACAGTAAATTACTTCACAATACCTAAATGAAACATTATACCGTATAAACTGCGAGTAAGTTGCCATGTGACAGAACTAGTCTTGACAGTTATCATTTTACTATGGACTTCGCTTACTAGTAAAACTTTTTTTAAGAGTGTGGGGAGGGGGGGGGGAGGGGGGTGCCGGTTATGCTGGCCAGGTTAGAGTTAGAGTTTAAGTTTGGAGAAAGCACGTGGACACAATAACAGACACACTGTACTGGAAAACAGCAAGACGATAGACACGACTATAAAAGAACGATAGAGCAGCAGGAGACCCTACCGGGGGGGGGGGGGGGGTGGCATCAACTACCCGCTGGCCAGATACATTAATGTAGAAAAAAAAAAAAAAACTCAAGCCAGGTTTACCTATCGGATACTCAAAGCACATTTGTTGTTGTAGTAGTTGTTGTTGTTGTTAAATGTTTTTAAATGAATTATAAATCAGAAGATTCCGGAAGCTTACAACGCTAAGTTACCAAAAATCCAGGCCGGTTCCCAATGCTAACCCTAAGCATAAACTTGACTTTATAAAAACCTTAATACTATTTGAATACAGAACAGACAGAGCACCGGTGTCGGTACAGTTGCACCCCCCCCCCTTCTCCCCCCCCCCCCTACACACACTTTTCAACCCTACCGTCACCGCTTCGGTACAATCCTATAAAAAAAATAAAAAATTAGGATGACCAATGTCCTCACTGCGGGGACACAGTGGTCTAGAGGCAAGGTGCTCGCCTCTCATGCCGAAGGTACCGGGTTCGAATCCCGGTCAGTGCAGTCATGTTAAAAGTTTGGGATTTTTCTCATAATTTTCCCGTCCCTGGTCCGATGGTAGGTAGGACCGGGCACCTAGTCTTCTCTGATACGGACGAAAAATTCGGAGGGCCCGTGTGCGCGTTGCGCACGGTTAAAAATACCTTGGCAGTTGGAAAATTGAAAAGAGCAGGCCGAACAGGCCTCTGCAGGGGAAAATTCTAAAAAATTAATCCCTACCACAACAAGGAAAATAAAAAAAAACCAACAAAAAAAGTGAGGTGTAAATGCCGAGGGCAATGAACCTCTTGAAATAAAGACCTAAACACACAGAAAACCCTAACAGAGACACCCATCAACTACCCGCTGGCCAGATACATTTGCACCAATAAACAAGAAAATCAGGTCAGATATAAGATCCGGAGACTAACAGCGTATCCTTTTTTTTTTTTTTTTGCGACGAATTTAATCAGAACATAACGGAAACTTACAACTCTGAGGTACCGCAAAGAAACCTCGCTCGATTTCCAATACCAACCTTAATCATGTAGTTTGACCTTAACCATAAGAGCTATCTGAATAAAAGACAGAATACGGCACCGGTGTTGGTACAGCTGCAAAACTTGATCTCCCCCCCCCCACCCTCCCCTTTTCGTTTGTCAACACTATCTCACCACTTCGGCACCATCCTATAAAGAAAAATATGATGACCAATGTCTTTACTGTCAGCGATTTGGAGTGATCAGAGATGTCCAAACTACGCATTGTGGTAAATATTTCTCAAAAACCAAAAACAAACAACTGGCATTTCCCAGCCATATCCCTACGGGAGGATTGACGTCAAGTTTGCTCAAAGGAATTACATCGTTCGTACGTAAATCTGCTGGTTACGTCGGTTTGATGTAGGGAATCCGCCCCTACGGCAATCCTACCAAACTTACGAAAATCCTCAACCTAGGGATGCTGGCAGGATTGTGATGCCCCGATAGCTGTGATAAAATTCTGTTTTGACAAACCCAGCCTTGGCAGGCCACTATTATTCGAGCAGGTGATATTCCGGTAAACAGTCTTCTGAAGAACACCGTGTCTGTAACCTGGCTAATAATAATGCTCATAATTAAAGCTATATTATTGCACCAGCCATTCTCCGGAAAGCGTCAATCTGTTGCAGTAAACATGTTGTTGTTTTTTTTGTATTCTGTAATGAAGAACCTGTTGCTTTCGCAAAAAAAAAAAAAAAAGAAGTAATTTACAAACTGACTACTCCACCCCCTCTTTTTCCCCTTTTCTTTCTCCCCCCCCCCCCTTCTTCTTCGTCTTCCCTTTTCGTTATGGTCGGATTCAATAAAGGGTGAACCAGACCAAGGCTGGTGTAAACGCCAAACTATTGGCTCGCCGCCTGATTATTATGGCATCACACTAAAAACACTAGTCTCTGCTAGGCCATTACCACCGCGGTGTGGTCAGTGAGTAGTGTCTTAGTGTGATGCATAATAATTAGGCAGCGAGCGACCAGTTTGGGCGCCTGCGCCAGCCTTGGCATGGTTCATCGCTAAAGTGAATGTTTTCGTGTCTAGGTCTTTATTTTAGGCGGTTTCGCTGCCCTTGGCATCTTTACACCTCACTTTTTTCTTGTTTTATGTTTCTTGTTGTGCTAGGGATTCGGTTTTTTTTTTAGAATTTTGCCCCGGGCAGCAGCCTTGTACGGCCTGCTCTTCATGGTTTCCAACTGCCAGGGTATATTTAATGTGCACAACGTGCACACGGGCCCTCCGAAATTTTCGTCCTTATCCGAGAAGACTAGGTGCTCGATCCTACCTACATTAGGATCAGGGACATGAAAGTATGAGAAAAATCCCAGATTTCCAACATGCCTGCACCGACCGGGATTTGAACCCAGTACCTTCGGCACGAGAGGCGAGCACCTTGCCGCTAGACCACCGTATCCCCAAAGTGAATGTATTCGGGTGGCTAGAGGTAGTTATAGAATGCCTGGTTATCCTGGAGGAAGCAACGAGACGACAGGTTAGCGATAACCATTGTGTTTCTGATCTATAAGGCAGATAGCGAAGGAAAATCACGCACAAGGGGAGAGGGTGGAGAGAGAAAACCTGCTTTTCGAACAGCGAACTGTTAAATTACTGCGCCATTGTCCACTAATGTATTTTCAAGAAGGCATGTTTGACCTTGGCCTTACCCTTTTAACTGCCGGAACTCCGAGAGTAATTTATTGCTATTTTTTTCTTCTGTGGAGAATTATTTCTCTGTGGACTTGAAACTGAAGCTGGGTGTTTCTTGTATTCTTAGTTTGCAACAAAAGAGGGAGAGCGAGAGAGAGAGAGAGAGAAGGGGTGAGAGAGCGAGAGAGAGAGAGAGAGGGGGGGACAGAGAGAGAGAAAGTAAGAGAGAGACTGAAAGAGAGAAGGGAAGAGAGTGAGAGACAGAGAGGGACAAAAGGAGAGAGAGAGAGAGAGAGAAAGAGAAAGGACAGAGAGGGACAGAGAGAGAAAGTAAGAGAGAGACAGAAAGAGAGAAGGGAAAAGAGAGAAAGTGAGATACAGAGAGGGAGAGAGAGAGAAAGTAAAAGGAGAGAGAGAGAGACAAGGAAAGTATGAGAAAGTAAGAGAGAGACAGAAAGAGAGAAGGGAAGAAAGAGAAAGTGAGAGGCACAGAGGGACACAGAGAGAGAGAGAAAGAAAAAGTAAAAGGAGAGAGAGGGAGAGAGAGAGAAAACGCAATATTTTTTTTTCAATAGTTCGATTTTGGGGTACGTTTTACCCCCTCCCCCCCCACACCCTCTCCTTTTTCCCCCCATCTGCGCTTTCGTATGCTTGCCTACAACTCCCCCCCCCCCCCGCCCCCTTCCTCCAACTAAACCGTGTAGGAGCGTACGCCTATCAGAATGATGCATGTCCGTGACAAAGCCTTGATCTTTTCAAACTGATACTGGCATTTTGCACGGGCTAC
>OZ007572.1:51344487-51384487 GCA_963931925.1 Onchidella celtica | reverse complement strand
ATCTCGACTTCAACATAATAATAACAATAAGACAAAAAAAAAAAACAACAACAAAAGGCCAAGCAACAACAGCAACATACAAATAAAGAAAAAAACAACAACAGTACCGTATTTGAATATCGATTATCAGCCTAATCGATGATGAGACACTGGAAGCACCAATTTTATTGTATAACTACATTCAAACTCTGCAATTCTCCATGCACGAGCATATTGACACTGCAATGTTTGCATGGCTGCCAATTATTTCCTCAAGTTTCCACAGTATTTGCTGTAGTTCACGAGTGCAAGAAACTCATTTTTGTTTTTGTGGTTGTTGTTGAAAAAATCCATGTTGTCGTGTAGAACAGTAGATCTGGGGCACACAGCACCAAAAAGCTTAAGGTTGATTTAAGACTGAAGTCTAATTTGGAGGAGTGAAAAGAAAAAATCTATATCAGTTTAAATAAAGACAGGATAATTAAAATTGCAGAGCATACCAAGATAAAGGTAAGGCGAAAAGGTTTTTTAATCACAGTCATCTTAAGATCTAAATTTTTATCTCTTTTATTTTGAAACGTCGCATTTGACGGATTTTTGAGCCATTGGCACCAGGTCGACTTAAAACTAAAACCATTCAGACAACTACACAGCAAGAAATCTGGCATTAATTTGCAATAAGAATAACAACCTATTAAAATGTCCGAAAACTAGTCTATCAACCAGCATGCTCAGTCAATGACTCAATGGTTAGAGCATCTGTTTCGGGTTCAAATCTCAGCGTGAGGTATAATCTAATCTAATTTCTCGCAATGTTTTTAAAGCACTCACCCCGTTTAACGGCAGCTCCCAGCTTGTGTCTGATAAGGGTTACGTGTGCCATAAGGGGCAAGGGGGTCTGCCTCCCTCACAAAAAGTGCACACAGGCAAATATATAATACCACTTTCTTTACTATGGCAATAAGCTAAAGTATTTGATTTTTATCTATAAGTTTCTTTTTAATGAAATGAGTTGTAGGATTACGTTATAAGTTGTGTATCTAGCGTAGGCCTAATAGTCAAGCAGTTCATGTGAAATAAAAATTAATGCCACTTCAAGTTTAATAAAGTCAAGGTTTTATCTTGAACACTCGCCATTCTAATGGCCGTACGCTTGTACGGGGGTGGAGGTGGGTTATGGGGAGGGCAGGGTTGAAGCCAAGCGTATGAAAGGGGGGAGGGGGGGGGGCTGGGGTCGAAAATTGCCTAAATCGAGCAAAAATACTTTATAGTTGATTCCTACAGTAACCATCCCCTCTGTGACGGGGAGGGCTGTAACTCACCCATGCCCACCCGCCTTTTTGCCCAAATAATAATAATAAACAAAAACTAGCTATACATGCATAAGCAGACGTCTCTTACAACCTTTCGCAAGACTTGGAGACCGAACAGAAAGTCTCTGGTCCAGTCATGTTTACCCGGACGCAAAGCTCTCCTCTACATGTCAGTAATTCCTTTAACTAAATTATTACATAATGGAAATGTCCCACATAATATCTGCAGTTCTATTACTTTTACCTAATTTTTGTAGGCTTGGTAGCCAAAGACCTAGAATCAATTCAGCTGACCTCTGCGACCAATGAGATTACTGAGAACAGATCGGGAAGTCTTCGTTTCCGTCGTCTTTATTTTCTTTCTTTCTCGTCATTTAATTTTTACGTATTTTCCCTGCTGCTTTTTTCTTTCTCTCCTTTGTCCTCGTTCAGATTTTAAAGGTCCTGTTGCTGTCTAATCCTGCTGGCAGGCCTAAGTCTAATCTTTAGTTTCTAAAACCAGGCCCTGAATATCTAGCAACCTCCAAATAGAAAAATAACTCGATGTTTATGATGAAATATTTTGTCATGTATGAATTTTCTCATATCTAAGGGTCTTTGCCATATTGTTGAATGTGCAGTTTGGCCTATTCGAGAAAATGAAGATTGAAGTTTGGTCAGCAATAGGGCTAAAACGCATAAAATGTTACGTCACAATAGCTTTATCGTGGGTGTTTACAGCGGTAGCACCCGGGACACGGGATACCGAGACGGATCAATTCGTCATATTCCGTCCGTCGACATGCGCGCGTATCATCGATGTCAACACTGTAAATATTCGCTCCACGTCCCTTCATAATTGAACGGAAAAAGCTGTACTCACCGTATTTATACGCGCGCAGTGTGTGGACATATAGTGGGAGAAGGACTGGTCCGTCTCGGTATTCTATGTCTCGGGTAGCACGTTTTCGTTTCTGGTTCTGGTTCCCTTGTCTCTTAAGAAAGTTAAGAATCTGTGACGTCAAAATTTGTTACCCTGGATTGAAAAGTGCTAATATCGATGCCCAAGAGGAAAGATTTGTCGTGTATTTGAATCTGGTATCATGTATGAATTAATCCCATGTTGCTCCTTCTTACTAAACAAACAAACAAGCAAAACAAGAAAGTAGTATGTCTTTGGAATAAAACAAAACTGCCATTTTGCAAGCTGAGAAATGGGTAAAGAAGTGAAATAAAATGAACATGGAGAAAGATGAAAAGCCATTACGAAGAGTAAATACAAAAGAGAAACACTCAGGAGGCTGGTAGTAAGGAAACAGATGATGAAGGAAAAGAATGAAAAAGAATGAAGAAGAGATGAAGAAATTAGAAAGGTAACGAAGGAGATGATGAAGAACAAACAAGTGAAGATTTAAGAGGAAACAAAAACAAAAATAACAACCGTGCAGCTGAGAGAGGAAAAAGAAGAGGCTGGAAGGGAGATGATGAAAGAAAAAATGAAAATGATGAAGAAGAGATGAAGAAATGAGAACGGTAACGAAGGAGATGATGAGGAACAAACATGTGAAGATTAGAGAGGAAACAAACAAAACAAAAAATCGTGGAACTGAGAGAGGAAAAAGAAGAACAAAGAGGAATAAAATTGACAACCATACGTAAGCAGCATGTCGATTTTGCTTTTTGGGAGAACAGGCGATTCCTCCACATATATTTCCATTAACATGCATCTTAGTTTTATCATATTTCTTCTTTCAGCGGGAGGGTTAATGGGCTATTCTTCAGAGCTGGGTGAGTCCCCCACACGTCTAAATCACGGGTCACGGGATATAAAAGAAACCGTGCAGATAACAAAGACGACAACAACAACAACGACAACAGCAGTAGCAGCAACAACAACAGCAAATGAACATTGTGTTGTATCAGAATTGACAGAGATTTTGAGTGATTCAGATTTCTTTTTCTAACGTTGAAATGATTAGAAAAGAAACGAACGAATCAGTCAATCAATCAATCAAATCAATCGATCGATAGCAAAGGTTGATCAGGGTGGCTAGGAATAGAAGGTACTAGAATTTGATAGGGTGCTTGGATTCAAATCTTCACTCAGCAATTGATAGAAGTCGTGATTCAATTAGATGGCAGGGAAATCGGTTGGACAAACAGCTAAACCGTTGATGAACCTGGAAATTCTATAGCGCTGAGGGAAGTTTTCTTTCACGGGTACTAGACAGTGACAGGGCTCTTGTTTTCTGAGGGGCTCTAAAAGAAATACAGACAGACAAAAGGGGAGAGAGAAAGAGGGAGAGAGAGAGAAGAGAAAGAGAGAGAGAGAGAGAGAGCTGAAGAATAGGAGAGAGAGAGAGCAAGAGAGAAGAGTCACAGAGCACTTAATTTCAGGGGAATCTAAATGAAGTACACGCAGACACACGGCGAGTGGGAGGGAGAAAGAGAGAGAAAGAAGGTTAGAGAAAGAAACAGAGAGAAAGAGAGACAGACAGACAGACAGGCAGAGAAAGAGGTAGCGAGAGAGAGAGTGAAAGAAAAAGAGAAGGAAAGAGAAGGAGCGAGAGAGAGAGTGAGAGAGAAAGAGAGAGAAAGGAAAAAAAGAAAGAACGTAAGACAGCACTAGAAAAGAATTAAAGGTGAAATGTTTGTTTCGCTTAAAGTCACTAATTTGCACTCCTTATTTTTAAATAACTATTCCTTGCCGTGATAACTACGAAAGATCTGTATTGATAAATTGCAAATTATGAACGAAATCTTTCTATCGTCTCCGGACATTAGCTGATTCTTTACAATAATCATTATAAAATAATAATACATCTTTGTTAAAAAAAAATGCAAGAAAGATATTTTGAGAATAAAAAATTGGACCAACTTGTACTCCACAAACAATAGGCTGTTACATAATCATACTAACTGGAGCGAATACGGCGCCTGCACAAAAACCTCCATGGCTTTCACAGCTACGCCCCCTATGCTAATTAATAAAATTTTACCTATCACCAAACGGGCCATATCCTGACGCCGTGTTCCGCCGTGAACCTGGTTTTTAAATTCCATGAGACTTGCGAAACAGCCAGTAGCAATTTGCCATGAGAAAAAAAACAACAACAAACCATATTCTATTTGGAAGCGCATATCCGTACAACGCACACAATTCGATGACGTAGAACACACACCGGAATAATATATATTACTGACCTTGTTAATTTGCATACTTTTTAAAAATATGAATCGGCTTAGTAGCAAAACAATCCGACTTCTGCTCGGAGATTGCGTGATCTGTGCTAATAATACACTTGAGTGTACGTCGATCACCAATGGCTACCCCAACCCCTTTTGGCCTGATTAGTCAATCTGACTACCGCCCATTGATACAAACTGACTAGACCCTCACGCCCCCAGGTTCATCTGACTATTCCATGTGTTGTCACTTTAAATTCGTGAACACCATACCGGTACCAAGAAGAGGGACAGCAAAGAATACGTCTGACGTGATACTGCGTGTCGTAAGAGGCGACTAAAGGTGCAAAGGTCCTGGTCTCCCGAGAAGAGCCAGTTGGCGGTGGGCCAACTACCCACCCTGTAAAAATAAACCAGTTACAGAAACACAAGCAAATACTTTAAATCAGTCTTTTATCTTGGGAGAAGGGGGAGTATCTGCACCTGTAGATTCAATGAAGGACAATGGACAAAGCCGAAAGGACTCCACTGGCCCGACTGCTCCTTCATCAAACAAGTCACTCCGGATTGCGTCGTGGAATGTCCGCTCCATGTATGAAGCAGGAAAGAGTGCCCAGGTTACAATGGAGATGAGGCGATACAGACTGCACATACTTGGAGTTAGCGAGACCCGCTGGATACAGTCCGGACTGAAACAACTTAATTCTGGGGAAAAGATTTTGTATTCTGGAAGGGAGGACAAAAAGCATACAGAAGGGGTAGCGATCATCTTGAGCAAGCACGCCCAGAGGTCACTGAGGGGATGGGAACCCTACGGAAGGAGAATTATATTGGCATCATTTACTACAAAGAACAAGAACATCAACATGAACATTGTGCAGATATACGCCCCAACAAATGAAGCAACCGATGAGGACGACGACGATTTCTACAACCAGCTTCAGGAAATAGTTGACACATTGCCAAGAAAAGATGTGAACATTATAATGGGAGACGCCAATGCCAAGATAGGACAGGACAATACAGGGTATGAGGACATTATGGGGTGCAATGGTTTGGGACAAATGAATGAGAATGGAGAGCGGTTTGCAAGTTTCTGCGCATTTAACAGCTATGTGATTGGAGGTTCAGTATTCCCACACAAGAGGATCCATAAGGCCACTTGGATTTCACCGGATGGAGTAACTGAAAACCAGATTGACCACTTTTGCATCACCCGACGATTCAGACGCTCACTGGAGGATGTCATAGTACAGAGAGGAGCTGATGTTGGATCTGACCATCACATGCTGCTGGCAAGACTCAAACTCCGCCTCAAGAAACAAGGTACCAGAGCAGGAACAAAGAGGAGAAAGTTTCAAGTGAGCCTTCTGGATGGAGACAAGAAGGAAGAGTTCCAGCTGACACTGAGGAATAGATTCAAACCACTTGTTGACCTCGAAGAGACAGTAGATTTGGAGACTCACTGGGCTAAGGTAAAAGGAGTATTTACATCGACATGTCAGGATGTTCTTGGGGAAAAGAAAGTGGAACACAAGGAATGGATCAGTCAAAAATCACTGGACTTGATAAGGATAAGAAGAGACCTAAAAGAACAGGTAAATGCAAGTCGTACAAGAAGCTCAAGAGTTGGTAACCAGGAAGAGTACCGAGCATCAGCTAAAGAGGTCAAAAAATCAATTAAAAAAGACAAAGAGGAGTTCATAGGAATGTTAGCAGAGAAAGCAGAGAAGGCAGCAACAGGAGGACACACGAGGATCCTCTACCAGACTACAAAGACTCTTGCTGGAAAATATGGAAAACCGGAAGTTCCTGTCAAGGATTGCAACAGGAAGGCTATTTTTGGAAAGGAAGCTCAGGCAAAAAGATGGATAGAACATTTTAGTAGCCTCTTGAACAGACCTCCACCAAGCAACCCACCCGACATTCTACCCGCAAGAAATGATTTACCGATCAGTTGCGACCCTCCGACTAAAGCAGAGATTAATGATGCCATAAAGCAGTTAAATCGAGGCAAGGCAGCTGGACCAGACCAGATCCCACCAGAGGCGCTGAAGGCAGATGCTGCTGGGGCTGCAGAGGATCTGCACTCACTATTCTCGAGGATTTGGATCGGAGGCAAGTTTCCAAAGGACTGGAAGGAAGGACACCTCGTGAAGCTTCCAAAAAAAGGGGACCTCAGCAATTGTAGTAACTACAGAGGAATCACACTTCTCTCCATCCCAGGAAAGGTTTTCAATCGGATTATTCTCAAGCGAATACAGAATGCAACAGACCCAAAACTTCGTGAGGAGCAAGCTGGTTTCAGGAGTAATCGATCAACCACCGACCAGATCGCCACGCTGAGAATTATAGTAGAGCAGTCGCTAGAGTGGAACTCCCAACTGATAGTGAACTTCCTTGACTACGAGAAGGCCTTTGATAGCATCGATAGAGAAACGCTGTGGAGAATATTGAGACATTATGGAATCCCAGAGAAGATGGTGAATCTTATCAAGAGCATGTATGAGGGGACAAGTTGTAGAGTCGTACACGATGGTGAGCTTACTGACAGCTTTGATATCAAGACTGGTGTTAGGCAGGGTTGTTTGCTGTCCCCATTTCTGTTTATTCTGGTGATTGATTGGCTTATGAAAGAAACCACCAATGGAGGAAGAAATGGCATACAATGGACCCCATGGACACAGCTGGACGATCTAGATTTTGCAGATGACTTGGCACTATTGTCGCACACACACGACCAGATGCAAGCAAAGACTACAGCTCTAAACAAAATTTCAGAATCTATTGGATTGAGGATACATCCTGCGAAGTCGAAGGTCTTAAAAATTGTTGCACCCCCAAGCGAACAAGTCAAAGTAGGAGATCAACCACTGGAAGATGTAGAGTCCTTCTGCTATCTTGGTAGTATCATTGGCAATAAGGGAGGAACAGAGGCAGAAGTCAAAGCACGAATTGGAAAGGCACAGGCAGCTTTCACGTCCTTAAGCAAGATTTGGAGAACCAAGGATATATCTCTAAAAACAAAGCTGAGGATATTCAACTCGAACGTGAAGTCAGTCCTGTTGTATGGATGTGAGACTTGGAATGCGTCCCAGGCCTGCATAAAGAGAATCCAAGTTTTCATCAACAGATGTTTGAGGAAGCTACTTAAGATCAGATGGACAGACAAGGTCAGCAATGAAATTGTTTGGAAAAGAACAAGACAGAGCCCAGTCAGAGAGGAAATTGGTAGGAGGCGATGGAGATGGATCGGCCACACTCTCAGGAGGCCAGGAAACAGCATCGCGAAGAAGGTATTGGATTGGAATCCCCAGGGCAAGAGATCAAGAGGAAGGCCGCGCGGAACGTGGAGAAGAGCCAGAGAAAATGATGTGCAACGAAGCGGAAAGACTTGGAATAATGTAAAGAGGCTGGCCCATGATAGAGAGGGATGGAAAGTGTTTGTTGGTGGCCTATACCCTGATCCAGGGTGAGAAAGGCAATGATGATGATGATGATGATACCGGTACCAAGTTTTGTTTCAGCAAACCTTCACCAGTCGCGCTTTTTGGTAAACATGTTGTACGGATATACACTTCCATTCTATTTAAAAAGCCATATATCCACTTTGGCAGAAACGAAGTTCTCTTGCACTGGAAAAACAAAAAGTGGCTTCGCGGTCCATAATTAAGAAATCATTATTACTTGCATGCTAATATGTTTGCCACTATAAGTTTGCTGCACTTATCGTCATAGAAATTGCCCTCCTCGTGTCACAGGCCTTACTTTGATAATGCAGCAAATTAATGACGAAATCTTTCCAGGTACCAGCTATTTCTATAATAATCACATTCAATCCTATGTCTCAACAAAATATCATGTCTCTATGTGCGAGGTGCTCTGGGGGAAACTGTCCACATGTCGCCATCGGCAATTTCGAGATTGGGCCAAAAATAGGTAGATAGGGATTTCCCAGTCCTAGATCAGTTTTCAGCATAAATAAATAAATTCCTCAATCATTTCTTTATGTCTGGACAAATTTCACAAAATGATTTTAATGACTTCTGCCATAAAGGTTTGTTGTTGTTGTTGTTTTCTTTTTCTTTTTTATTTCTGATCCAATCTAACAGTATGTTTAATTTTACGTAGACTTTAAAAGCATTTTTGTGTTTGTTCAAATGGGACTTTTACTACCTTCCCACCTGGAAATAACCATAACTTGGTCAATTTTCAACATTTTTACATGAAATAAAGTGCATTTTTCTCAGAACAGTTTGTACTTTCACAGTATAAATCTACCCTTACCACAGTTTTGAAGGAAATGGCAATGTGGACCATTTCCTTAGAGCCCGTCACATAATAATATATCTCGCCAAGTGCGAGAAGGAGATTTTGAACAAGTGTAAAATTTATACAACATTTTTGTTTCACTTGACCTCACAGAACTTGTCCTTCTCCGACCTTTTAAATCACTTTTATTCGCAATAGCAATGGTGCCTTGCATGGCAGACGACAGGTCAATTTTGATGACATGACTAATGAAACATAAGAGTGTGGAAAACATACTAACGCTGATGGCTCATTGAGTCAAGCCTGTGTCTGTATGTTTAGACTCGGTGCGCGAGGTCTTTCTTTACACCTGTTAACTCAAAACAGTTTTATAGGGCCCGAGCTGTGGAGACAGAATTGGATCAGTTTCGCCAGTGCATGAGGTTCCATTTAGCTCCTTAGTTCATATAGCTAAAGGAGAGAGAGAGAGAGAGATATATATATATATAGAGAGAGAGAGAATGTGCACTTGTGTGTGTGTGACAGAGAGAGACCTGAGAAGAGAGAGAGAGAAAGAGTGTGTGTGAGAGAGAGAAAGAATGTGAGAGAAAGTGTGTGAGAGAGATAGAAAGAGAGAGGAAGAGGCAAAGAGAGAGAAAGAGACAAAGAGAGAGAGAGAGACAGACAGACAGAGAGAGAGAGACAAAAAGAGAAAGAAAGAGAGAGAGAAAGAGACAAAGACACAGAGAGGGAGAGAAAGAAAGAAAGAGAGAGACAGAAAGAGACAAAGAGAGAACGAAAGAGAGAGAGAAATGCAAAGAGAGAAACTAAACGCCGTATGTAGCCTACGAACGAAAGAACAAATACGCCATACTTTTGGACCAAAAGCAATACAAAAAATAAAAAAACGATTATTCCAGAAGCCGACTTAACCCAAATAAACACGTAAAAAAAAACAGGCACTTTCATCAAGAGCTGGAAGGAACCAGAAAGATTGCACCTGCCACGTTGGGCACGTATCTTCCCTACCAGGGGCCTACAAAAGTCAACACCCAGTTGAGTAGGTCAGTGGGGTGGGTATGTGGACGCCAAGTAAAACACTGCTAATTTACCACCGGGCACCCTCCCACTGAAACAAGAGACGGTTACTACAGAGGGAGAAAGCCGCAGCTGCTATGCCAGCGAGCAATTCTCTGATTGGATCTGGATATCGTTCTACTTGCCAAAGCAATTTCGATTCCATCAGAGTTTTAGGACTATCTGTGAGATAGGTTAAAGTATGGTTGATGGTGCAATCAGTCGATTAATCAATCAATCAATCAAGCAAGCCAGCAAGCAAGCTCTGTCTGTCTGTCTGTCCGTTTGTCTTTGTCCGTTCGCAGGACCGCCTATGTCTGTCTGTCTGTATCTATCTATCTATCTATCTATCTATCTATCTATCTATCTATCTATCTATCTATCTATCTATCTATCTATCTATCTATCTATCTATCTATCTATCTATCTATCTATCTCTATCTATCTACCTATCTATCTATCTATCTAGCTATCTATCTATCTATCTATCTATCTATCTATCTATCTATCTATCTATCTATCTATCTATCTATCTATCTATCTATCTATCTATCTATCTATCTATCTATCATGTCTACATCATTATGTCTCCATTAAGATATAGTGTCCCAGAGCATATAATATCAATAGTGTTATTCCCTTTGTGTAGGCCCTCACTAGCTCAGACCCCATGAGTAGTTTGCTCCAAGAACACCTTAGTGTACCACTAATAAATAATTACGCACTCGCGGCGTTTTCTCGGAGCAAGATGATTAATTCTCCAGCGTTAGAACAACCAGTCAGTCTTGTATCGTATTACTTTCTGGAACTACTTTCTTGTATGGTATTACTTTTGCCGAATGGACTTGCCGGTATACATTTCGATTACACTTTAAAACTAATGACTTAACCGTGGATTTTCTGTAATGTTTTTGACTGGAAGAGTAACCATTTGGAACTCAGTATTCGATCCGACCCTGGTGAACCAGCTGTGGATTAGAAACGGCATCGACCAGGCAATTGTTGTTTATGAAATCTCTGAACAGAGTATGAAAGCGATGAAATCTGAGTTAAGTTGAGAAACAACAGATTAATCATGCGTTACTTGAGATCTGAGAGTGGAAGTAAAGTTACTGGTTGGTCTGGATCGATGTAATTAATTCGTGTAAAACGACCACCTGCTGTGGTAACTGTGTCTTCCCCATCTACAGCGGCCACTCTGTATGATGGTAGAAGACTAACATTATCAAACGTGGCTTGGAATCAAAAACTAATCCGTTGTCCTTTTGTTTCAGAACACATTCCCTCTGAATTCATTCAAAAATATGTTTGCGGAGCTTTGTGATAGTGGTGGGCTAGAACTAATGGAAGGCTGAGTCAAAACTGATTTGTCTCGATTTTATTGTAGGATGTAGAGTGTGGGAGTTGAACGTGACCTCACCCGTTGGAGAAACTGAAGTCTTGTCTTATTAGTGGTTCGGGCGCGACAAAAATGTCTTGAGTTAGCTGGCAGGAGGACAGACCTCGCCCACTGAGTCAAAGCAGAGCAAGACGGTCTTAACTCAATGCGCTGTGAGCCTAATGGAAGACTGAATGAAGGCTAAGACAAACATTAAAGGCGGGCTACTTTTGGATTCTGTGATATTTTCTTCAGGTTATTTCACATAAGGCAAGAAAACAAAAAGGCATATAGATAGATAGATAGATAGATAGATAGATAGATAGATAGATAGATAGATAGATAGATAGATAGATAGATAGATAGATAGATAGATAGATGATAGACAGACAGACAGACAAATAGATAGATAGATAGATAGATAGATAGATAGATAGATAGATAGATAGATAGATAGATAGATAGATAGATAGATAGATAGATAGATAGATAAATAGATAGATAGATAGATAGATAGATAGATAGATAGATAGATAGATAGATAGATAGATGGACAGATGATAGACAGACAGACAAATAGATAGATAGATAGATAGATAGATAGATAGATAGATAGATAGATAGATAGATAGATAGATAGATAGATAGATAGATAGATAGATAGATAGATAGATAGATAGATAGATAGATAGATAGTCGGGCAGATAACGAAAGAACTCTGATGTACCCTCTGTTTGCTGTGCTCCCCAAGTAGAGAATGAAGAAAGAGAACGAATTCAACAGTTCCTGTCTCACTAAAGCCATCTCCCAACCCTGAAGAAAAACGGATTCCTCGTGAAATAAGATACTTGCGCTGGGACATTATATTAAAATGACTAGACATTAAACAGAAAAAAACAACGAATAAAAACAACAACAAAGACTGAATTCATTAACACTGTTCTTGACTGCCATTTCTCACGGTTAGCGACGACGCCAGTGGCAGATGTACCCTCGTAGACCTTCGGTCCGAGTCAACACGCTAGACGTGAGTAAATCTTAGTGTGAGAGAAAATAGCACAGAGGTCAATGGTCTTCAGATGAGGTACTAAAAATCATTTTACATAGGAGAGAGGAAGAAATACACCGCTGATCATTCATTCTAAGAGAGTAAATTGGTCTTAAGGGTATCGTAAATATGGATCTACAGGAACTGTTGGCGCTTTACGTGGTCATTCAATTCCTGGGGGCATCAACTACACAAACATACAGTTGAGGTGAGAGAGAGAGAGAGAGAGAGAGAGAGAGAGAGAGAGAGAGAGAGAGAGAGAGAGAGAGAGAGAGAGAGAGAGAGAGGCAGGCAGACAGAGAGACAGACAGGGAGAGAGAGTTCAGAAAGTTGCCGTTTTCCTACGGATGTACTAATAATAGTTCGTCCATCAGGTATGATGATGACCTTAACAACACCAGAGGAATAAAGAACAGAAATTGTTGAGAATTTCAACACATGGACAATAAAGAGAACTAAAGGACACAGAGGACAGAATGGAAAGACTGTTCTTTCATGACTTATGGCTTCTCATGTGGCTGATAAGTCCTATTTTTGCCCTGCAGACCCTTCCGCATAAATGACAAGAGTGCTCCGTTGGTTCAGTACCACTGGGCCTTTTCTTGCGCCGTTCTCTTTTTTTGATAGCCTGCTGGACTCTGTCAGCTTCCCACGCTTTGCTGCCTCTGGTAAGGGCCGCCCTCCAATTTGCTCGATCAAGCGAGAGCTTTTCCCACTCACTCACATCAATGGCAAAGGCCTTCAGTGATTGCTTGAGAGTGTCTTTGTAACGTCTCTTTGGGGCCCCAACATTCCTCGTTCCATTGGAGAGCACAGAGAAGAAGATTTGCTTAGGGAGTCTGGAGTCGGGCATTCTGACAACATGTCCTGCCCAACGTAGCTGAATTTTTTTCAGGTGGCAGAAGATGCTCAATTCCTTGGCACGATTGAGGACCTCAGTGTCTGGAATTTTATCCTGCCATTTGATCCTTAGGATCTTTCTAAGGCAGGCCAGATGAAAGTGATTTAGCTTTCTGGAATGCGATTGGTACACTGTCCAGGTTTCAGTCCCATAGAGTAGGGTGGGAAGGACCACAGCATTGTACACTTTCAGCTTAGTGTCTGTGCGAATGCCGGCAACATCCCATACTCTCTTTCGAAGCCTGCCAAATGCAGAGCTGGCTTTGCTGATTCTTGAGAGAATTTCAGTATCAACACGAGCCGCGGAAGACAGTGTACTGCCAAGATAGGTGAAGTTCTCCGACACCTTCAGAAGACTGTCATGGACTTTGATATTTGGGGTCACAGGATACTTGTCGTCTGGAGTAAGCTGATGGAGCACTTCCGTCTTCTTTGTGCTTATTGTGAGGCCAAAGTTGTCACAGGCACTAGAGAACTTATCAACACAGTTTTGCATGCTATCCTCATCGTGTGCCAAAAGTGCACAATCATCAGCAAATAGTAGGTCACAGACTTGAGTACTTTTGGTTTTGGTTTTTGCCTGAAGTCTCCTGCGGTTGAATAGACTGCCATCAGTTCGGTACCTGATGCTTACCCCTTGAGGAGGAGAGCTAAAGGCTTCTTGTAGCATTGCAGAGAACATGATGCTGAAGCTAAGACACAACCCTGTTTTACCCCATTTGTGACAGCAAAGGGCTCTGAAACACTGCCGTTGCTTTTGACTGCAGCTTGCATGCCATCATGAAACTGGCGCACTATTGTGATGAATTCGGGTGGACACCCAAACTTCGCCAGGATTTTCCAGAGGCCTTCACGACACACTGTGTCAAATGCTTTTGTGAGGTCAACAAATGTGATATACAGCGCTTTATTTTGTTCCATGCATTTTTCCTGAATCTGTCTGGCAGCAAAAATCATATCCGCCGTTCCCCTCTCTTTACGAAAGCCACATTGGCTCTCGGGAAGCAAGTCATTTGACGAGAGGTGATCAAGAAGCGATTCAGAAGCATTCTTGCCAATATTTTGCCAGCAATTGAAAGTAGAGAGATTCCCCGATGGTTGTCACAGACTTGGCTGTCCACTTTGTTTTTGTACAGATGGATGATTGAAGCATCTTTGAAGTCCTGTGGCAGCTTCCCTGCTTTCAACATATGATTGAACAACTCGGTCAACCTTTCAATAAGCTTTTCTCCACCGAAGGCATACACCTCAGCAGGAATTGAACCCACGCCTGGTGATTTGTTAAAGGACATCTGATTTGTGGCAGTTCGGGTCTCATTTGCTGTGAATGGCTTGGCAAGAGCTGCATTAATAGGAGTCTGAGGGAGGCGGTCAATGGACTCAGTATTTATATTTGATGGCCGATTTAGCACACCTCCGAAATGTTCTGCCCAACGCTGAATTATGGCATTCAATTCAACAATGCGTGTTGAACCATCTGACGCAAGAAGTGGCGTAATGCCAGAGCGGGATGGTCCAAACACAGCTCGGAGGCCCTCAAAGAACTTTCTAGTGTTGTTTGTGTCGGCATATTTCTGAGTTTCTCTTACTCGCTCTTCAAGCCAGTCATTTTTCATTTTCCTCAGCTTCTTCT
This sequence comes from Onchidella celtica, assembly GCA_963931925.1. Taxonomy (NCBI): domain Eukaryota; kingdom Metazoa; phylum Mollusca; class Gastropoda; order Systellommatophora; family Onchidiidae; genus Onchidella; species Onchidella celtica. Next base: position 51,369,743 of record OZ007572.1, on the reverse strand, counting down.
GGAGTACACCCTTACATGCACGCAGTGCATCCGCTTTTGCTGTGGAAGAGGGGTCACTGCAGTGAGCTTGGATGAGACTATTTTTTTCTTTGATGAGCACTTTGATTTCATTATCATTATCATTGAACCAGTCCTGTTGCTTGCGGACAGGAAAACCAACGGTGCTGCTGGCGCAAGAGTGTACAGTCGTATTTAGGTCAGTCCAGCTCTGTTCAATGTTCTCAGGGTCAAAAGTCACGCAATCCAATTTTGAGGAGAGTTCTGATGAGAGCTCGCTCTGTTTCTCAGCTGAGCAGAGTTTTGAAACATTTAGGCGTTTAGGTGGCGCTTTCCCTTGAGGGCCGGATGTACTAACTTAGGGTAAAAACCTCAAACAAAAACATTCAGTTGTCGCGCTGGTCTCAGGCGCATATCGCACAATCCTGGAAAAGTCTACTTCATGACCGGAAGAGACAAACTGACGAAGCGCAGAAAGAGTGGACCGAGCTAGCTGGTGTGATCACTGAGATCACCCTTTTTCTTCTGTTTTTTTTTTGGGGGGGGGGGGGCGGAATCTTTCAATTATGCGTTCAGAAATGTTTACACGCCATGCTGAACATTGCAGCACCCGGACACCTGATTTTTTTTTTTCCGTACGAGCTTTAGCGAATTCAGGAGCTGGGCAGCAATACACCCCCAAACACAGGACAGCTCCAACACATCCCAGGGATTTTCGGTGACGTTCAGAGTCATATCAGGCACAGTCCAGAGATTGCAGCACCCATGGCAGTGTTCAATGGGAGAAATCCCTTAGCCGATGACCTGTGCTGCCCCGCTCCTGAATTTGCAAAAGCTCGTACGGAAAAAAAATCACGCCATCCGGACATACAATATTAAAACCACCATAGTTGAGCATCAATCACTGACGTATGAAATACCTTACTGAACACATTAGAAACGTTTAACTCTCTTGCGCTCACACTGGAGTTTCCGAGCTCACCGTAGGTTGTGGCGCCGAGCAAAGACAACTTCACGAGGTTTTAATCGTTACAAGATAAAGTAACGAGGTTTGCGCGCTGGTGTGAGATATGAACGGTGTGGATCATTGGTTCTCAAAGGCCACATTCCTCCGTTTACGATCGCAGGTTTCCTCAATTCTTTCCACCATTTTGAATTATTGTCTAATAATTTTTAGCCACCATTATACTTTTACAGTGGTAACTATTGAAATAATTTACATCATCAATTGCAGTCAAATGAAAAGAAAAGTCCCCACTTCAATGGATCATAAAGGTTCTGTTTACAACTGCATGTAGAACTTTACACAGTGTACCATTACAGACCACGTTCTTTCACAGTTTGGAGTTCCCCCTCTGACTGAAGTTTCTCCCCGATCCCTCCTATTGTTAAAATTCCTCCCCCTAGATCTGAAATCCCCCCCACCCCCGGGAGCTCAGAGCCCCCACTTTGAGAATCTTTCAGGTGCATAAATCAGAATACGAGCTTCACTATAACACCCAGGTTGGCTGAAAGAGTTGATAAAACAGTGGTTCTTAGCCCTTTAAAATCGTCGCGCGCCCCCCCCCCCCACCCCCAAACATTTATGTCTCATAGCTTCACACCCCCCCCCCTCTCCCTCAAAATTCAGATTCCAATCCATTGACTTCAGAACAACGAAGGAGCTTCGAACTACACGGACCAGTGTGAAATTAAGCAGTCTCCTCAGCCCTTTAACCCCCCCCCCTCCACAAACATTCATGTCTCATAACTTCACACCCCCCCCCCCTCAAACAATTCAGATTCGATTCCATAGATTCAGAACAATGAAGGAGCTTCGAACTATGCGGACGTATGTGAAATTAAGCGACAGAAATTCAGCTGTTGCATCCCTAGAAATTACCACGCGCATTCTGAAATAGGGAAAATAAAAGCGCCTTTGTACTTTTACAAAATATGCAGCCTGCTTTTTGTAACAGTCCGGGTATTTCCTGGAAATTCCAAATCCCCCCCCCCCCCCACATGGAATTGTTCCCTCGGGTAATGAAATACTGTGGTGATAAAATTTGTAAAAAATTGTGTCTGCATTTTATAAAGAAAAAATACTGGCTGGGAGAATTGCAGTTTCGGAGAACAGGAAATCGTCTATGCCTGAGTTAATTCCACAAAAGCAAACAAACGAACAAAAAAATTAATGTTTCTCACTTCCTCTCCCTTCAATCTGATATTGTTCTTGTCAGCTAAAAAGCCATGTATTACAGTATCCGCTGACTTAGGAAAATAATCTACCTGTCTGATAAAGAAAGCCAATAACGGCAAGGGAAAAAAACAAATTGGATATCAGAGAACTTACATTTGGGATACTGTGCAAACGAATGTAATCAGAAAGGGCGGGGGGTGGGAGGGGGGGGCGGGGGGGGGTGGTAAATCCCAAGGCAAGCAACAATAATAATAGCAATCATATTACTGTGATAATCATTATAATATTATAAAGGAAGCCAGGCCTCCAATGTAATCATGAAAGGCTTTTTAACCGCTGAGCTTTGAATTCTACAAAATATCGTATTGCACATAGAAAGTTATAAAAGTGCACATGGGCATATTTAAAGAAGTCTTGAAGTTCGCTTCATTTTTAAACAGAAGAAAGTGTTCAAACGTCTTGAGCAGGAAAAAAAGTAGCATTTTCTTCAAGTGGAATTGACAAATGCGGTAGGAAATTCCGTTCTGCGCCTCAGTTTTCGCATGGATGATCGGAACTCAAATTTAAAAGTCACACCTGTGGGTTCCACGAGACAGTGGGCCAACTAGTTATTACAATAATAATAATAATGATAATAATAATCGAAGTTCTTCAACTTCTCCAGTACAATTCAACATCCTCCCTGTCCATTTTTTCACCTTTACATTTTCTTATTTCGTAAGAATCTTATATTTAACAAACAAACCAAAGTAATCTAATTAGCAAGATATAAACGATTTTTTTTTAAAGGAAAAAGAAGAAGAAACAGATTTTCTCAGGTAACGATGTCGCCAGTCAATGCAAAGTGGTTCTCATAATTTACTTGTATATATGGGAATATGTAATTATCACACAGTATGTTTTATGTCTTTAGTGGTCTAATCCACAGGATCCGCTCTGCTCCGTTATTATACGGAAAATGACGTATGAAAAGGTAAAACACTCTTTGCCTCTATAGCGATGAGGAGCGGAGCGGAACGGACGCTGTGGACAAGTATACAGTGGCAAAGAGTGTTTTACTTCTTCATACGTCACTTTTCGTAAAAAAAAACAAAAATCGGAGCGGAACGGACGCTGTGGACATGACCACTTGGACCGCCATCCAGTCGAACAATCCTTCTACCTCCACTATCGAGACTTCAGGTAATGACCTGGTTTATGGAAACACGTACCGACAGTAGTTGTATACGTGCCTTCGCTGGAAGGGAAACGTTTTCCACACTTCGACTGCCGTCACCTGAAAGGGCTTTTGTGCGTTTGTATATATATCTGCGGTATAAATTTTGAGAAGCAACACGCAAGAACTTCTCTTTATTTGTTGCAATAATACAAAAATACGTCAGGTGACATACCGAAAGTATACCTCAGTATTTCATGAATGTTTAGTGTATATGGCAGTGCACGCACGCTACGTGTATTCTAGAAGCAAGCAGAACATCAAATCGCACGTACGAAGTGATATCGGACACTCAAATTCGAGAATATTTAAGACATCGGAAGGTTGGGATTTAAGTTGAAGACAACGGAGAAAGTGAAGGGGTGTATTCACTGTTCAATTATAGCTTTCTATGCAATGGTCGACCCACATGTTGGGAACCCTGAAGCTTGAACTGTTATGGGGTCCCTTCGCAAGGAACAACAATAGGGCAATATCCAAAATTCACTCATTAAAAAAGTTTCTCCAAAACTTCTCGGGGATTAGGGGGGGGGGGGGGGGGCTGAAGCATAGGCTTCATTAGTTTCAAAGTGGACCCGCCACTGTTTCTATATAACATATTATTACGGCCCCCTAACAAAAAGCCTGCAATAATAATAATAGTAAAATGTATTTACGTACAATCGTAGAATTGCATAAAATGTCTCAAGAGAATTACAACAACTCTTGTATCGATGTCAGAAAAGAGGTCAGACAGAGAGACCAAGATTTCACTTTGAGAATTGCATTGCCGGGTCCTCCAGACTCCTAATTTGTGTTGATTGATTTTGTTTACTGGCCGTGTGATTTCCTAGGTCCAGGCTCAGACCAGGCCATTCTGTAAGTGTTTCAGTATTCCCGCGTAGGTGTCGCACTATAAACCCCCAGTAAATTATTTTTCTCCAAACCTTTTTCAGTAAAGAACTTGGATTTCCAAACTTTCACCAATGTCACTGATTTGACATGTATAAGAGGAGGAAGGTTACAAAAACGAGGAAAATCTCAGGTTTTGAGTTTATCATGATGAATTTCGGACGAGGTTCATTAAACAGCATTCCTGATAATTTAAAAAAAAAAAAAACCCGCACGTTGTAATTTATGAGCCTTTGAGAATACGGCAAAATTATTCGAAAAACAAAAACCAATTCATAAATCTCAAAAACATATTTTCTCTACCACGTCATTTCATATTTTTAGAAATGCTTGCAATAATTTTGATATTTGGATTCCAATGGAAATAAGAAAATAAAACAGGTAGTGTAAATCTGAGCACATAAATCATGTTTTAGTTAATGTCAATACATTTTAAAGATTTGAATGTATAGGATTTCTGCCATGTAAATGTCACGGGGAAAAAACAAACTGGGACAGATAACGCACAGTATTAGAAACAACAATAGGGACCTCGGAACGGAGGGAACAATGCATGATGTAAAAATAGAGAGAGAGAGGGGGGGGGGGGGAGAAAGAGCCACGATGACATTTTAAAGTTTTAAACATTTTTATGTAGATTTACTTTCATTCTTGTTCTGGCATGATGATTTCAATATCGAAATGAAATTTTTAATCTTCAGATTCCTAGACACCCGTCCAGAATGGAAGAACTTATTCGCTACAGAGCATTACAATTTACATTGTCGCCGTGAACAGAACATGAACATGCAGTCAGCCAAAGTTCTCAGGAAAGAGAAGAAACTAAATGTCCTTAGCTGATTTCCCGTGCGTGCATATTCATACGAGCATACCACACAACGTCTCTGTATTGATGAGTTTGGTAGTTTGAGTTAAGGCTACTTTATTACCGCTCATGGAGAGATCTATATTCTCACAAAGCGATGTATCGATAACTTTAATAGTTTTGAAATTATAAGCAGAAACATGTTTGCCATGCTTCTTTGTGCATAAGAAATCTCATTTTGACCAAAACTTTGAGACGCTCTCTTGTAAAATGTGGAACTTGTTGATATATGCCAGTATGACTGTGAGAAGGACAACCATATCGTTAGGGCATATATATGCCATATTATTGTTGTATGGACATTTTTGCCTTTTCGAGAAAATGAGGATTGGAAGTAGGACGGCAAAAGGGCTAAAACGCATAAAACATTACGTCACGTCACAAACACATGTCTCGAAAAGTTTTTAACCGATCGGAATGTCACTTATACTTAATGAAATTAGGAGTGAGAGAACCACTTTCATGTCAAAACCTCAAAATCGCCAGAATGTCGCATACAACAATTTATGGCAAATACCCCTCGATATGTTCGGGTAGTAAGTTCATGTGCTTTCAAATTATTATTTTTTTTTATTCCGTGCCAAACTCATTGCTACAACTGGATTAAAAGTATGTTCTTCGGCATTATCTCTCAAAGCTCCAGAAACCGCGAACTAACGTAAACTGACTAAATGTAGATTTATATGAAAAGAAACAACAACACTATAGTAAGTCTGACTTACCTCACCGAGGTGCAGATGGAACTACACAAAAAACAAGGACGCCGAGGTAGATCGACCTTCAGCTGACGTACTCTCACATCCCTCAGATGTAGCCACACAGACACGTACCTGCAGACATCTAGACCTGTACTCTAGCAGAATACACAGCTAGATGTAACTGCGAATAAAGCCTAGCTCTATCATATATCCCTTTGCCAACTACTACAACAGCGTCGACTTCTCGGCATACACGCGCGCCGCGTGCATCGCTCTCACCGTGAGGGGTGGAATGTGCACTCATCTACATAGCACCGGCAGGCCAAGCTGATGGCGTCGCAGGGAATGTTGGGTGAGCAGGTGGAGAGGGGGGGGGGCAAGGAAAAAAAGGGGGAGGGCAGGGTGTGTCATAATTCATTCGGTAGTTACTGAGAAGTTTTTTTTTTTAAAACTGAAGTGGTTGTGGGAAATCCCATTCAGAATGGTCTCAGTCAAACGTAAAATGCATGAGATGCTATACTTTTCAACTTACTGACTCATTTACCTTTCCTCCACCCCCCCCCCTCCAATCCCTCCATGCCACCAAAAAGCTGGACTGACCACAGAGACTCCAGAGGTACGATGGTCTCTTTCTATGCTAAGAGACGGAAGACAGATATTAATAACTGAAACAGCATGAGGTATACCTGCACAGCTCCTAGACTGCGGTAATACATGAATACAGCAACAGATGTCGGGATGAAGAAGAACTGCCTGCCAACAGAAAATGCACTGCAAACTTTTGCATACACAGGAAATATCCTAGTTTTAATGACCACTCTGGGGTGCTTTAGCAGGGACACGCGAACAGTTCTGCAGGGTGGCCGGTTTCGTTAATGAGATAACTTTGTTTGTTTTGTTAAGTATACGATTCACATGAAGCACCAAAATGTAAAGAAACCATGGATAGGGAGAGTGTTGAAATGTATTTGAGAAATTGAAGGATGTTTGCTTTTTGTGTTGTGTTTGCTTTTTTGTTAGCTTTAGTTTTTTGGGCCCTTTTACTGATTACACTCGCTGGCACAATATCTAAATGTATGTTCTCTGGCTTCCAGCTTGTTTTTCCCATGCTGTTATTAGCTTCCTTTGATCGGACAGGTAGGTATTTCCTTAATTCAGCAGGCACTGGCTCCCTTGTTGCATATCTGAAGCGGGCACAGTGCCTGTGGACCCATAGAAAGAATTATTTTCTGACGTGGACCCACAGCACGTTTGTCCTTTCTGAATGAGACTAAGATCTACAACATGATTTCAAAAAGTTCATAATCCATTGACAAAATTCTTTTCAGAACCGCAGAAAACAGCTTTTGAGAATTTTGCTAATGTAATAATATTTATACGGAACTATTATCTATAAGTGAAATTTAGATTGATGAAGCTCTGAATATTAACATAAATGGACCCCGAATAGACCGTGAAAGGTGCAAAATGGCTGTTATCGTGCCCATGCACCGTGAAACCCAGATTCAAACTCAAAATGCCATGTTGCTAAACACTGAACCCTCTGACCACAAAACGTTTGATCTCGACGAAAAAATGCCAAAGTCAGTGAAGTCAATTCTCTCAAACTCCCGTGTTGCAGAAATTTTTAGAATTGGCAACGCCAAACTTTGGCTCCCAGTGCAGCTAAACGTTAAATTTAATTATACAAAATTTTGATTCACATGTTGTAATTTGTCCTGGCCAGCTGGAAATTCCGGGAGTTTTTGTGCACCGTCTGGATATTGATTATCTGAGATGCTCCCATAATGACTGGCTATCTCTGTTTACACTGAAATGTAATTGAAACAGTCGCATTGATGTGTCGGTGGTGAATCAGGGGTGCATTCCTACGGAAAAAGTTAATCGTTTCCAATCATGGGAGATTAAATTATATATCTCCACGAGAGAGAGAGGGAGAGAGAGAGAGAGAGAGAGACAGAGAGAGAGAGAGAGAGAGAGAGAGAGAGGAAGTGAGTATTAACATTGTGCTAAATGATGGAGGAAATTAAATAGATAGTCAGGCAAATACAGTCAGATAGATAGATAGATAGATAGATAGATAGATAGATAGATAGATAGATAGATAGATAGATAGATAGATAGATAGATAGATAGATAGATAGATAGATAGATAGATAGATAGACAGATAAATAGACAGATAGATTAGATAGATAGATAGATAGAGAGATAGATAGATAGATAGATAAACTGCAAAATTAGCAGATGTATATATATATATATGTATGTATAGCTGTACAGCTGTCCATCGTTTTACCAAATCTCCATCTCTTCCCCCTCCGACACTCTAACATTTTTAGCTCCCGTCCTCATGTACTTCACCTCTTGTCCTCCACAGATCTGCGTGTTGTGCATTACTCAAACATTTATTCCTGACCGCGATTTAGCCATCATGGTTTTACTTTGGCCGGAAGTGGTTAGAGATAAAAGTGGCGATTTTTTTATTTTTATGAACAACTGTTTTCTGAGGAAGTTTTTTCTCGCGAGGAGAGAGAGAGAGCGTGCGCGAAAGCGGAAGAGAATGTGAAAGAGAGAACGTGAGAGAGAGGGGCGAGAGAGTGAGAGAGAGACAGAAAGCGTGAGAGAGAGTGAGAGAGAAAGAGAAATAGAGTGAAAGAAAGTGAGAGAGAGAGGGTGAAAGAGAATGAGAGAGAGAGGCAGAAAGAGTGAGAGTGTGAGAGGGAGAACGAGAGACAGAGAGTGAAAGAGAGTCAGATAGATAGAATGAGAGAGAGAGTCAGGTAGAGAGAGAGAGTCAGATAAAAAGAGTGGGAGAGAGGAAAAGCTAGGGAGCAGGTGGGGAGAGAGGACGGGGGAGAGACAATGAGAGAGCGAGAGAACGATAGATAGGGAAAGATCGGGAGAGGGGAGGGAGAGAGAGAGAGAATGAGCGATAGAAGGATGAAGACAGAGAGAGAGAGAGAAAAACAGGCAGGCGGGGCGAAGAGAAAAAGACAGAAGTGAGAGAGAAAGAGAAAGAGAGAGAGATAAAGAGTGAGAGAGAGAGGGGAAGAGAAGAAGAACGGAATGAACGAGAGAGAGAGAGAGTATAACTTGCACTCAACACACCCTCGATGGCAGTCTCAGATACTTAAATAAATGCATGAGTTCCCCTTCATTCTCTCCCCCTCCCCACCTCCCCCTTTTCGTGTCGGTTTATGATTCATCTGAGCCATGGACGATGTAAACTCTGGCGTCAATGATGATCATATGATTGCAGATGACAGTGTCGACGAAAATGCCGATGGTACTACTGAACTATTAAGCCCAACCTCATTTAATTTGTCGAATTTTTCCTCGTCTGACAAGTCTGTTTTCTCTCTAACATCACCATCTCTAGCCAAATGTGCATCTTTACCAGGGAACATATTATGTAGTACATGTACTCAATTTTGGCAATCCCCCCCCCTCCCCCATGCTTTTCATGTACTTGCGCCCCCCAACCCCCCTACAAATGTACTATCATTAGAATATTGACTGTCGACGATAAAGCCTTGATGTTTGAAAACGTTTAAATGGTATTTCGCCTGCACTATTTAACTGTTTCATTCTAGATACGTAGAATTTTAGACTGAACTGTAACAACTTAATTGGTTGGTTTAAAAAAAAAGTAAATAAAAGCAAACTATAAATTAATTATAACAGCGTATCTATGCTCTCAACCCTCACTCCGCCCCCCCCCCCCATCCTTTTCGTATATTGGAGGCAAACTTTCCTCCTACCCCCATCCCCATGAAGGATACGCCCTTTAGGAGTGGCTCTCTGACCTGCTGGCAGAGGCATAACGTGATCTAACATATTGTTGAACTGGTACGTGCCGAAGTGCGCACTTGCAGAAGCGTCTTCATTAATTCCATGATGTGCTAACGTCCAGCAAATATTTCATGCATATACATTAGATAGAATTACATGCATAAAATAGCCATTCTGGAATAGGCCAAAATAATGTGCGTGTGTGTGTGTGTGTGGTGTATGTGGGTGGGTTGTTTATTTTTTCATCATTCCATGAACGATTCTAAAATCATGAATTTTATTGCTATATATATTATCTATCTATCTATCTATCTATCTATCTATCTATCTATCTATCTATCTATCTATCTATCTATCTATCTATCTATCTATCTATCTATCTATCTATCTATCTATCTATCTATCTATCTATCTATATCTATCCATCTATCAATCTATCTATCTATCTATCTATCTATCTATCTATCTATCTATCTATCTATCTATCTATCTATCTATCTATCTATCTATCTATCTATCTATCTATCTATCTATCTATCTATCTATCTATCTATCTGTCTGTCTGTCTATCTATCTATCTATCTATCTATCTATCTATCTATCTATCTATCTATCTATCTATCTATCTATCTATCTATCTATCTATTTATCTGTCTGTCTGTCTGTTTGTCTGTTATCTGTCTGTCTGACTGTCTGTCTGTCCGTCAGTCGGTCTATTTGTCTATCTAAATTGCCATGTATCTGTTTGACTGCTTGCCTTTCCGCCTGTCCGTGAGCCTGTCTGTCTGTGGACCTATCTGTCTGTCTTTATGTCTGTCTAACTGTCTGTTTATCTTTCTGGTTGACCGTCTGACTATCTGCCTGCTCTATTTTTTCTTTTCAATTGACACCCCAAATCTCCAACCCTCTTTCTCTGTCTGTAAATTCGTTTCTCTGTCTGACCCCCTGGTTTAAGCCTATTCTCAGTGCCCCAGACTGTCTACAGTTCCACTTACCCATCTATCTATTTACTTAACTCTGTCTGATTCCCGAATTTACTGTCTAACAAAGTTGCGCTCACCAATCCCTTTCACACCTCTCGCGCTCACCGGTTCTTGCAATTGCTTCTGTCCATAGGCGTATAGAAACTCTTTGGTAAAAGGGATAGGGGCAGAGGGGTTCATTTGCAAAAAATTTTACACAGAAAAAGTCACAAGTTCCAATTTCTCGACAAAAGTCTTTTTTGTATGAACTTTGATTGATTTTTGCTAATTTGCTATGCCACCATTGTTAATCTGGTTTTTTTTGTTTTGTTTTCTCGGTCCGGGTTTCTTGTTTTGGTCGTATTTTCCCCACTGTTTTGTCCAGATCTGGGAGGGCAATTGAAGATGTTAGAATTAGAAGGGGTCTGTGTGACATATACACTTAGATCCCTTGTAATTCGAAGATCCTTAAAAATAAATTGAGAGAGTTAGAATTGCATTAGCACTTAGACCCCTTCTAATTCTAACCCTCTCAATTGCTACCCCTCCCCCCTCCCTTTTACCCCCTTGGCTCGTACGCCCATGCTCCTGTCAAGGAAAGCTCCAGTTTCAGTACACTTGTCAGTTCGTTTGTTTGTTTAGCATGGATGGCATGGCAGTGTTCCACGTGAATTAGTGTCAGCCTCTGATGAGCCAGTAGCCCAGTAATGTTATTTCACCGAGATCCTCGTCCTAGAAGCTCAGAAAAAGATTTCACAGTTGGATTATCGAATTCGGACACTCATTTTGGCTCCTACTTCTCTCCTCACTTCTGTCAATCTTCTCTGTTTTCACTCTTTGCTTTTTAAGCACAATTTGTTTTCTTGTGTTTTAGGTCGTTATTTTAGGAGGTTCGCTGACCTTGGCATTTACACATCACTGTTCTTGTTTCTATTTTTCTTGTTGTGCTAGGGATTAGTTTTTTAGAATTTTTGCCCGGGCAGCGGCCTTGTTTGGCCTGCTCTTCACGATTTCCAACTGCCAAGGTATCTTTCACGGTAATTTGACGGCCCACAGTGCATACTGGAACTCCGAGGAGTTCGTCCTTATCCGAGAAGACTAAGTGCTCGACCCTACCTACCATAGCATCAGGGGCAGGATTTTTTCCCCCGAAAAGAAGTTCCAGCATGCCTGCACTGACTGGAGATCGAACTCGGTACCTTTGGCATGAGAGGCGACACTGGACCACTGGGTCTTTAAATGTTTGTTACTTACAAGAGTTTTGGTTCAATACGACCAAGTATTTGAGGTCATTTCAATATCAGGAAAACCGAAACTGGGAGCAATGGGGACAATAAGAAAGGCGTTAAAGAAAATTTAATGTCAATGCGGACCACACCAACTGGGGAATGTGGACAGTTTTTTGTTTTTTTTTTAAATTTATTTCATGTATATAGTGGTAAGAAACTCCTCAGGGGGAGCAAGGCAGATGACGATCTTCAGAGGAAGAGTGAATTCTTTCGTTAGATGTTTCGGTCTTTAACTTCCTGACATCTTCTAGAACCCCGGCCACACCGAGTTCATGACTCTCGATGTTTGTCACCAGCTTTTTTTGTGCTAGTTTACAAGATGAGGGACCCAGCCTTGTCAGGGATAAACTTGTTTCCGCTCCTGCCTCTTTCCTCCACCTCTCCATCTCTTCTCCTTCCCCCCTGCCCCCCTGCCTTTTCCAGCCCCCCTCCTCTCCTTTCGCCTTCCCTCCCTCTCTTCTCCAAAAACTAAATTTCATGACTGAGTTTTTATTCGCAGCTTTTATAAGCGACCAGAATGTCCACTGTCCTGAAAACTGAGCGGTTGTGAAATTCAGGGGCCAAATAGCTGGTCAATTATTCCCGAACGTGAGTCAAGAATTGTCCCAATTGTAATTTTTCTACCTTCAAACTATTGTCGATGTTGGCATGTCAGCTTTAATTATTCGAAACACATTTACGTTTTCCGTTTTTTTTTTTAATAAAAGAAAAACAACTCGCGACCCGAATATAACAAGGTTCTATCTGCCAGTTTGGAATTTGGAGTTTTCAGGACGCATGTCGACTCGATAACAGCCTTGTTGTGCTTGAAACAGTCAAGAAGATAGACAAAATGTGGCAGAATGATAGGACAGAGGCGCCCAACCAACCACCCGCGTTCTAGCTGCCAAGCTGCAATTAGTAGTATTATATGTTACCCAGGATCTTACTGCTCTCAGGTCATGAACTGTCCACATAATTTCTACACCCCAATCTCTTTAACCCATTCAGTTCCACGTATCCCCTCTTCGCCTGTTCCTTTGGAGTTGTACAAAACATCAAAAGAAACTAGTTTTGAAAAAAAAAAAAGTAACGTACAGCAAAATACAGAAAACCAAAGTATTCCATTAAGTCTATACATTACATTCGACTCTCAAAAATGACACGCATCGTACTAATCATCACGCTCTATGAATAGTCATTGACGCTTTCAGAGTGATACCGTGACCTACTTTTTCAAATTTACTTCCGATTCCGACTTATTTTAGGTAGACGATTTTTGTGGGCAGTGGCTGTCAGGGCACTAAGTAAATTATGTCCGGGTCTTTCAGAGCACTTATCGGGGTTTGACACGGCTTTTTGTGGGATGGACTAGTAAGGATATGATAGGAGATTTAGTGTCGGATTTAATACTTGCAAAAGAAAGTGAGAGTTTCAAATATAGGGCAATTCATTGAAGACCAGGGAGAGATTTGACTGTTGTAACCCAGTTCTTGTTTGTTATCTCCATTTTCTGAAAACACTGGAAGTCTTTTAGTATGTAGAAAGGGTATAACAAATGCGCACTTTGACGCTTGTTTACAGTGCTATGTTGCACTTATCAAGCTCTTTCACAGTTCCAATTTATTCTGACTTCTTATCCATAATAACGAAGGTCGCAAACGTTTAATGACGAATTTCTCAGTTTGAACAAAAAATGGAATTGGAACCAACAACAACTAAGGTCTCGTTGTGTTAGACTCGGCATGTACTAGCCGATTTTGATTGGCTGATTAGTTGGATGGTGATGTCACGACATTGCCGTTCAATGACACCTTGCACACAAGACAACTGGTTGGATCTCAGTGAAACGCAATGTCGTACGTTACAGTTACAGTGTACAGGGCTGAATCCTGAGCAGTATTTGAAGTCCCAAATGAGGAAAAAAAAAAGCTTTACGATGATTGAAGAGGCTGGAATGAGTATGAGCCAGGTCACGCTGTTTATGTTAAACATACGTGGTATATAAAGCATATGGCTGTTATTGTAAGTACGTACGCACCCCCAAGATTTTTGCGCCAGGAGCGAATAAGTATACGCACCTATAGACTTTTATCACTTTCGCGTTACGGTTGTTTGCGGGGAGCCGCATGGCTTCGAAAAGCACCGTGTAGGGCAAAAACCTCCACTTGCCTTAATGAATGCATCTGAATATGTGCACAATCTAAGCAAAGATTCATTTTTATGCCACAACCAGCACGTAACTGGTTTGTACACTTGGGTGCCCAACAAGAGGATGGCATCGTTCGACCTTTGTCCACCGCTTCCGCCCTACAAGTGAGGCACGCCGCCATTTTGTTTGCAAATCACGTGATATGGAGGACGGTAAATGAAAAGGGTCTATACCTAACCCCGCCCTTATCCTCAACCTAAATCTTATCGAATCCCTAAACCCTGCCCCTTACCCTTTCAACCAAAAAAAAAAAACAGGAGGAAAACAAAAAGAAATCTGAAAGAACAATTAATCAAGGCTTAGGAGTATTGTTACGAGTATTTCGATAGGATTTCGGGAGGAGCCCTCTAGCTCTGGAGACACAAAAGGCTTTAAAATACGTACCTCCAACGCAAAACACTTGGGGGAAACAATATGTAACAAAATTCAAAGCATATACACCAAAGAGTGTGCTTTAAAATGCGCCGGATTTTCTTCCCCGTTCCAAAAACCAAAGTTTGCCCGTGCATTAAGACGGCTCTGTTCTTATAATGTTATTTACGAAGTGAATAAAAATTGTGTCATGGATAATTATGATACTATAACTATGACTTTAATTGGTTTTAACAATAAACTCGTGGAAAGGATGAAATAGGTTATTAGTGATGCAGTTTCACAAATTCCGAAACTGTCTTTAGTGGCATATTTCTGAACTTTTTTTTAAATACATAGTATAAGTTCCTCTCCCAAAGTATCCCCAAAATTGAAAAAAAATAATAATAAAGCAAAAACTTCCAGGCAGTGCAGAGAACGAATGCAGTTGTGGGCAGAATATTTCAGGAAAACAAACAGCTACAAACATAGTTATAGCATATACTTGTACCTAGTTGGAATTCTATCACACTTCTTCAGCTTTGTGTTCCACCATCGCTATAGTAAAAATAAGTAACTCGAAACCCTATCGATTTTTGTGTGTCCACACTGTCAGAGTCCGCATCAACAAAGTTGAATGCGCTGACAATGAAACAGGAGCGCGACCTTTACACCAAATAATTTAATTAACATTATTTTTTTCCCGGATAAATCAATGTTAAATGTCGCAATTTTTCTGAAATGAAACACTGACGCTTCAACCTTATCTCCTGGCCATTGGTAGAAATAAATAAAGCAAAAATGAAAAATAATTCCATCTCTCTTTCAGTTTAGGGAACTTCTGTAAAAGACATCTCCTGGGCACCTCCCCCATGTGCCCTTACGTTTAGACGACTATGGTTTGCTCCCAGCTCTCTACGAAACGCGTACATATAGCTGGCGGGCAGTTCTGGGTCGCGAATGTACGATTTTCAATTATGATAAAAAATAATTGAAAAGCTTGGTTGTAATATTCAAGAAAGTTGGTTCTAACGTTGCATAAAAATTGTGCTTCTAATGATTCAGTCTAAAATAGTCCATGCAAAATTCGCTTAAAGTTTCAAAACAACAACCATGGACCTGAACATTCGCCACTCTAATGTTCATATCTGAGTTTGTTGTTTTTTTTTGTGTGTGTGTTTTTTGTATACTTCCATAATCCCATTTGGGAAATTTGCCTTTGTGTCATTGCTGCGCAGTTACAACTGGAGCAGGCACGCCGTCGCCACAGTGCAGCGCCGGTTGGCGGTTTTGGTTGTTTTTTTGGGGGGGCGGAGGGGCGGAGGGGGGATGAAGGGGCAGGGGGTGGGAGTGGTAGGGATGAATTTTATTTAATTTTGCACTGGCAGCGGCCTGTTTGGCCTGCTCTTTCCGATTTCCAACTGCCAAGGTATTTTAACGTGCACACGGGCCTTCCGAGTTTTTCGTCCTTATCCGAGAAGACTAGGTGCTCGATCCTACTTACCTTAGTATCAGGGATAGGAAAATATGAGAAAAATCCCAAAATTCCAACATGCCTACACCGACGCTGACTATTGGCAAATCGTGGTGATATCTTAGTTCGAAGCGGAAAGAGAGAGGAGGGGTGAGGCCAGGCGTTTCAAAGGGTTTCATGTCGGTTAAAAAATTGCAAGAATCGAGCACACGTACTTTATGGACGGCCCCTTACAAGCAAGTACGCGCAATAGCGTTCAGTGAGTAAATTTGAAGGTTGTACAATGGGCTGTGTTCATTATTGGACAGAGTCGATAATAATAAAGTTGCCATTTGAAAACGCTGTTTCGTTTTGTTTTTTGGAGTTTAACATTTGCAGACTATTCAGCGAATGTGCTTTATCGATACATTCCACCTGATGAAAACATCGGTAGCCTTTAGTTACCATGGTGACTGCTTTAGGGGCGTAAATCTGCGTATTTGTTTGATGGCCACTGGGCACTGACTGAAGTTTGAACAGAAGGTTCATGGGAGACTATTCCGGTCAAAGCGAAAGAAAAAGTTCGTGTGAGCAAATTTATCGTTCTAGTATCAAGTGAGGAGATCTTTGTTTCCGGGGGATCGCTGCTCCAGGCAATTACACTTCAGGGCTCATATCTAAAACCCTAGATACAATTGAAAAGCGTTTTTTTCTAAAACTAGGTAAGTCTTCGCAATAAAGACGGGATATAGCAAGTTTTAACTGAACACCTACATGGCGTCTTGAACTAATTTTGAATGACCATCTGAAAGGGGCCATAACTCATGCAAGATTTGACTTACCCAGTTTTTGAAAAACGCTGTTCAAGTACGCAAGTCTGTTGGATTTGCTAATGGTCAGCTCTTGCACACACATACGGCCTGCAGTAACAGTCAGATCTGCAGACAGATCACGACGTGCACAGAAATGTAGAATTAGATTAATAATTTGTTTTACCGGAAATTGGACAGACATACCAAAGATTTTAATTGCATTACAAATTACCTATGAACATATCTCTTGAATATACTTCCAGACCACTGGGGAAAAGCAACCAGTGTCACAAAACAAAAAAAAAAGTGTAATTGGAAAAAAAGCGATGTTTCAAGATTTTCCTTTTGCAACCAAAGGGGTGACTGTCCATATTCGGTGACTGCACCTCTCTTTTTACACATAACAAAAAACAACAACAAGAAACGTTGAATTGGCGGAGCCATGTGATGTGCGCACGCACACACACACACACACACATACGCGCGCGCGCATTAAAAACAGAATATGGATGTTAAAAAAAAAATGACCACAAGAGGTCCAGCATTACAGAGTAAGAAGCCCCTGTTAATTTGCAGTACATTGGAACTAATTTTGTTGAGTAGCTGCAGCATAATACATTTAGTTGAGTTTTTTGGTAAACTGTCTTGACTACGATTGCCAAGCAGAACCCCAACATATTCATAGGAATGGGGGTGGGGGATAAATGCGAAAATCACTTCTTGTGAATGTGATTGGTTTCCCTCTGCGGCCTTTACTTGCAAAACAAATGCTGGATACGCACGAAGACCCCATACGTTGACCACTGGCCCTGTTTAAGCAATCACAAGTACAGACAGTTCCAGTGTATTCTTTACCAGTGGGAGAACGAGTCAGATTTCATGCTAGTGATATTGGTAACAACGGGTGGATATCGATTGTACTGTCTGTCTATAGCCGAAAGATATTAAATATTCATTTCTTTTTTCCTTATGCCCGCTCGTTCAAATTCTAATAGGAGGCAGGAAACAAATTAACTGAAACGGTGTGTCTTTACTTTAGGATTTTCGTTGGATTTTGGCATTTACACATCACTTTTCTTGTTTTTTTATTTTTCTAGTTCTTGTTTCTGTGCGTTTTTGTGGTAGGGATTAGCTTTTTAGAATTTTGCCCGGGCAGCCTCCTTGTACGGCCTGCTCTTAGCGACTTTCAACTACCATGGTATCTTTAACGTGCATACGGGCCATCCGAGCTTTTCGGCCTTCTCCGAGAAGTCTTGGTGCTCGGTCCTACCTACCATACGATCAGGGACAGGAAATTTTCCCCCCAAAAAAGTTCCAACATGCGTGCACGGACCGGGCATTGAACCCTATAGATGTGAGAAAAAAAGTTTATAATGAGAAAAATTCAACACTGTTTCAACTTCTTATAGATCTACTAGGAATATATCCGATCCTTAAACACAGAACTAAGACTTATGGTCATTTGGTTTCTAATGTCTTTCATACAAAACAACAAAAAAGAAAAACTGAAGCTCTTGGGGTAGCCATAAGAGCAGAGAAATCCTACTTATAAAGGAAATAATTATAGATTCTTTTCGTTAAAAAAAAAAAGAAGTGAAAATGCCACCCAGGCTAGGCGTGCAAATGCCACATTCCTGTGTTCCAGTCAAGCTGCAGTCACGTCTCAGTTTTTTTCATGTACGCTAATGACTAAATATGAGCACACATGTGAGACACGGGGGCTGGTGGGGGGGGGGGCATATTGCAGAGTCGACAAGATCATGAAACCGAGATACGATTGCAATACGATAGCAAGTTGCATTTGGTCGCCTGGCCTTGGCCTTGAACAAACATTATGCGATTTTAA
Source organism: Onchidella celtica (assembly GCA_963931925.1). Lineage (NCBI taxonomy): Eukaryota > Metazoa > Mollusca > Gastropoda > Systellommatophora > Onchidiidae > Onchidella > Onchidella celtica. The sequence goes on along the minus strand of OZ007572.1, from coordinate 51,351,200 downwards.
GGAAAATGCAGTTATTAATTATTTTGCCATATTCTCGATTATTGACAGGACCTCGGCATTAATTTTTTTGTCAGTTGCAAAAAATGAGAACAGTAGAAAAACAAAACAGACCTCGCTTTCCTTCGCCAGTTCCAATTTCCATTCGCTTTTCTTCCCGTTCTGGTCATTTTGTGTCACCTGCGTCAACCGGTTTGATTTGGTGTTTTATGATTTGTAATTAACTTCTGTTGAAAGAAAAGGAGGCTTTTGGAAATAGGCAATGGGACGAAATCCTGGCTCATCTCTCAATGAAGTTTCAGTACGCAGGCCATTGGGAAGAACCTAAATAAGGTTTAGACCTACTGCATCATGATCCCCCTGAAATAAAATGCTGCCATTTTGTCTTCTTTTTTCGGAGTTTGCATGCAAAATTTCATCCTTTTCTTTGTGTGAACGAGTCAAATATTCAGTGCCTCGCACCATTCACTATCATTTTCTTTTTAAATTAAAACACAATTTGCTTTACATTTGTGCAACATTAGAAGTGACGACACTGGTTATTTGTGTTTGAAATCTATAATTAGAACTTGCATGCAGCAGAGTTTCCCCTGGATCTGAGTAACGGAATGACAAGTTACATCATTTGTCCACCACTTCAGAGGATGGCATTCTGGGTGGGACGCCTTTTTCTTTATGTATATACTGGTATCAGGTCAGGTCAGAAACATCTGCTACTGGTAACATGTAATCCAGTACAACCTGTTCCATGAACTGGTACGCTAGCATGGTATCACTGGGCGTGCACCTGTCGGTGCAAACAGCCAGGGCGGAGGAGGTTTCATCTAACCCAACGGCCACATGCTAGGGCACAATGTGACCCTCAGTATTTGAGTCCTTCATATTGGCCCCCGATAGCGGTGTGGTCATAGGCTTGTTTGCCTAAATCACAGACGAAGAATTGAGCAAACTTCCCGGACGCAGCTTCGAAGCTGGCGGAAGCAGGCCAGTGGTTGATTGATAGGGCAGATGGCAATATACCGTCACTCTGGCCTGGATATCGTGACACAGAGCATCCACCAGTATTGGTGTTCTTTGGTTTGGGTCTTTCACCCTAGTCAGTTGAGACTGCGAGGCTGTGGAGTAGCCTACAGGCAGCCGGTCAGGCAATATAACTGTCCGCTGGCATCCTCCTGCACCTGGATACATTTCCAGTCGTCTTGACCCTGTCTTGCCACTTGGATAAGTTGTGTCCAGGCGAGAGAGTGAGTCTGATGTTTGCGCAGCTCTTTTTCACTAAAAACAAACTCTTTGCGCCAGTCTTAACACTCACCTCGTCTTCTTTCATCTTTGCGCCAGTCTTAACACTCACCTCGTCTTCTTTCCTCTCAAAATTCCAACGGCGATGGGCGAGTGCGGTGGCAGCAGGTTTGGATAGACTGGAAGCTGTTAGCACAGATCTACACGTTGGTGGCTGTGGGCTATGGTCGCTTCATCGTCGATTGAAGTGGAGGCGTGGGGAGGCAGCACCCACAGTAGCTGAGCAGCCTTGTTTAAGGATAGCACTGCTCACCTCAACTGAGGAAGGGGCTAGAAAAGGTGCCCTAAAGAAAGCCCACTTCACATCACCCTGACTGGTATACCGCGACCAGTGGGGATCCCTTTTTGCGGTCGAAACAAAAAGAAATTCAGCTTACTCAGGCTAGGAGCCTGGAATATACGCACACTACAGGACAACTCAAACAACCCGGAAAGACGCACTGCACTTATTGCCATTGAGCTCAGCAGGTACAACCTGGACATAGTGGCACTCAGTGAGACCAGACTCCCTGATAGTGGCCAACTCAAAGAGCTCAGTGGTGGATACACCTTCTTCTGGAAAGGCAAGGGTGCAGTCGAACCGAGACAGCATGGTGTTGGGTTTGCAATTAAAAATGACCTTGTCAGAAACTTGCAGTCCATGCCAATTGAAATAAATGACAGGCTAATGACACTCAGGGTCCCAGTTGGGAAAAGCCAGCCAGCCACCCTCATTAGCGCATATGCGCCCACCATGACAAACCCAGATGAAGCCAAAGACAAGTTCTATTCTGATCTAGATTCTGTCATATGCTCTGTCCCGGCAGCTGATAAGCTGATTCTCTTGGGGGACTTCAATGCTAGGGTTGGCTCAGAAATCTCAGCGTGGCCAAATGTTTTGGGCCCTCATGGAGTTGGTTCATGCAATAACAATGGGTTGCGCTTAATTACTTTGTGCGCTGAATTTGGCCTGTTCATTACCAACACAAATTTTAGTCTCCCCGTGAGAAATAGAACGTCATGGATGCATCCCCGCTCAAAGCATTGGCATCTCATAGACTATGTCATTGTAAGGAAGACTGACAGAAAGGATGTCCTTGTAACAAAGGCGATGTGTGGTGCCGAGTGTGGAACTGACCACAGATTCATTGTTTGCAAGCTCAGACTAACATTGAGGCGCAATAGACGCCCTCTAGGGAAAGCGCCACCTAAACGCCTAAATGTTTCAAAACTCTGCTCAGCTGAGAAACAGAGCGAGCTCTCCTCAGAACTCTCCTCAAAATTGGATTGCGTGACTTTTGACCCTGAGAACATTGAACAGAGCTGGACTGACCTAAATACGACTGTACACTCTTGCGCCAGCAGCACAGTTGGTTTTCCTGTCCGCAAGCACCAGGACTGGTTCAATGATAATGATAATGAAATCAAAGTGCTCATCAAAGAAAAAAATAGTCTCATCCACGCTCACTGCAGTGACCCCTCTTCCACAGCAAAAGCTGATGCACTGCGTGCATGTAAGGGTGTACTCCAGAAGAAGCTGAGGAAAATGAAAAATGACTGGCTTGAAGAGCGAGTAAGAGAAACTCAGAAATATGCCGACACAAACAACACTAGAAAGTTCTTTGAGAGCCTCCGAGCTGTGTTTGGACCATCCCGCTCTGGCACTACGCCATTTCTTGCGTCAGATGGTTCAACACGCATTGTTGAATTGAATGCCATAATTCAGGGTTGGGCAGAACATTTCGGAGGTGTGCTAAATCGGCCATCAAATATAAATACTGAGTCCATTGACCGCCTCCCTCAGACTCCTATTAATGCAGCTCTTGCCAAGCCATTCACAGCAAATGAGACCCGGACTGCCACAAATCAGATGTCCTTTAACAAATCACCAGGCGTGGATTCAATTCCTGCTGAGGTGTATGCCTTCGGTGGAGAAAAGCTTATTGAAAGGTTGACCGAGTTGTTCAATCATATGTTGAAAGCAGGGAAGCTGCCACAGGACTTCAAAGATGCTTCAATCATCCATCTGTACAAAAACAAAGGGGACAGCCAAGTCTGTGACAACCATCGGGGAATCTCTCTACTTTCAATTGCTGGCAAAATATTGGCAAGAATGCTTCTGAATCGCCTTCTTGATCACCTCTCGTCAAATGACTTGCTTCCCGAGAGCCAATGTGGCTTTCGTAAAGAGAGGGGAACGGCGGATATGATCTTTGCTGCCAGACAGATTCAGGAAAAATGCATGGAACAAAATAAAGCGCTGTACATCACATTTGTTGACCTCACAAAAGCATTTGACACAGTGTGTCGTGAAGGCCTCTGGAAAATCTTGGCGAAGTTGTGGTGTCCACCCGAATTCATCACAATAGTGCGCCAGTTTCATGATGGCATGCAAGCTGCAGTCAAAAGTAACGGCAGTGTTTCAGAGCCCTTTGCTGTCACCAATGGGGTAAAACAGGGTTGTGTCTTAGCCCCAACTCTATTCAGCATCATGTTCTCTGCAATGCTACAAGAAGCCTTTAGCTCTCCTCCTCAAGGGGTAAGCATCAAGTACCGAACTGATGGCAGTCTATTCAACCTCAGGAGACTTCAGGCAAAACCCAAAACCAAAAGTACTCAAGTCTGTGACCTACTATTTGCTGATGATTGTGCACTTCTGGCACACGATGAGGATAGCATGCAAAACTGTGTTGATAAGTTCTCTAGTGCCTGTGACAACTTTGGCCTCACAATAAGCACAAAGAAGACGGAAGTGCTCCATCAGCCTACTCCAGACGACAAGTATCCTGTGACCCCAAATATCAAAGTCCATGACAGTCTTCTGAAGGTGTCGGAGAACTTCACCTATCTTGGCAGTACACTGTCTTCCGCGGCTCGTGTTGATACTGAAATTCCCTCAAGAATCAGCAACGCCAGCTCTGCATTTGGCAGGCTTCGAAAGAGAGTGTGGGATGTTGCCGGCATTCGCACAGACACTAAGCTGAAAGTGTACAATGCTGTGGTCCTTCCCACCCTACTCTATGGGGCTGAAACTTGGACAGTGTACCAATCGCATGCCAGAAAACTAAATCACTTTCATCTAGCCTGCCTTAGAAAGATCCTAAGGATCAAATGGCAGGATAAAATTCCAGACACTGAGGTCCTCAATCGTGCCAAGGAATTGAGCATCTTCTGCCACCTGAAAAAAATTCAGCTACGTTGGGCAGGACATGTTGTCAGAATGCCCGACTCCAGACTCCCTAAGCAAATCTTCTTCTCTGAGCTCTCCAATGGAACGAGGAATGTTGGGGCCCCAAAGAGACGTTACAAAGACACTCTCAAGCAATCACTGAAGGCCTTTGCCATTGATGTGAATGAGTGGGAAAATCTCTCGCTTGATCGAGCAAATTGGAGGGCGGCCCTTACCAGAGGCAGCAAAGCGTGGGAAGCTGACAGAGTCCAGCAGGCTATCAAAAAAAAGAGAACGGCGTAAGAAAAGGCCCAGTGGTACTGAACCAACGGAGCACTCTTGTCACTTATGCGGAAGGGTCTTCAGGGCAAAAATAGGACTTATCAGTCACATGAGAAGCCATAAGTCATGAAAGAACAGTCTTTCCATTCTGTCCTCTGTGTCCTTTACTTCTCTTTATTGTCCATGTGTTGAAATTCTCAACAATTTCTGTTCTTTATTCCTCTGGTGTTGTTAAGGTCATCATCATACCTGATGGACGAACTATTATTATACTGGTATATATTGTTTTTTTAGGTGACACACGTCCATAAAGGTATATTCTAGAACCTAGATTCGTTCTATAAGGAGTTGCAGACTGCAGGTAGATAGATCAGATTTGTTTTACCCACTTCCGAAGATACACGATGTTTCTGGTTTTTCACACGGTTGACATCATTATTTGTACAAATGTTTTACTTTACGATACAGCTTACTCTCTTCATAGTGCCGATGGAATTTTGCCAGAGTTCACAAAATATAAAGAGACATTCATGCACTGAGGCATTTTCTGATACAATTACCATCAAATTTTTCTTCCAGAGATGACAGCAATTGCATAAATGCGCTGAAATTGCTGAAAAAGTGATTGGAATTTTTGTGTACACAAAAATAACAACTCTCGAAGCTCGGACAGAATTCTGCACGCACTGGAAAGTATGATCCTTGAATGAGTTGACTGGGGCGTCAATACATAGAAGCTCCTGAGCAAAGTAGGTTTATGTGCCAGATTGTCCTCAATATCTCTTTATCACTCTGCTATTTATGTTTGGGTTTCCCCTGCAGGGATTACCTCCGGTCCGACATTGATCTTCGCCGTTAACTGAACGACTTTAAAACACCAATAAAACTCAACAATTTGTGGGCCAGCAATTATTCCCAGTCTATGCAGATTCTTTCTCAGGGCCATTAATAAAAGACATGAAAGAACGTTTAGCTCTTGTTCCTTATTCTTTGTGATACAATAAACAAAACATAGGCTTTTTATTCTGTCCTCTTTTATTTCTACTCGTATGTTGTTGTTGTTGTTTTTCATCCTTCCTTCGACCTCCATTGGAGTATCGGAATAGCCGCTCGAAGAATGATCAACTTACCAGGCGTTTGTTTTCATCTTCCTCTTCTTAGCTCTCGGGCAAGATCTGCGGTGGTAAATAGCACTGAGTCCTACTGTAGATGTACAACTGCATCTAAATGCTGTTGCTTGTGTTAGGAATGCGATAACATTCATAAGAAATAGAAATTTCAAAAGAACCATTCGTAATAACGGCCGAGAGACTGTCATCTTGACTATTTATGATTAAATTTAACACTTTGTCCTATGTCGTAAGAAGTGTGAGAAATATTAAGATTTCACCCTGAAAAATATTGTATGCGCATGTATTGATTTAGCCAATACCCACAAGACTAACGTTCGGATGTATTGTATGCGACAGAGTCCTGAGGACGTTCACCACTGATAGGTGTCTAAAATTTAAAAGTTACAGAGTACTTATTTTGCGCTCTTAACTATTAACAAACAACAACAAGGCATAGGAACACCCAGATCCATCACTTCGGTAGAGCCGGACCCCCCCCCCCCCCCCATAGAATGCAAGAAAGTCAAAAGCCGAAACATTAAAAATTTGTTTGACGTGATCTTTCATCATCTAAGATCTCCTAGAGCCTTGTTCTCCAAAATGTTTCAGTTATTATTATTATTATTATTATTTCAAGGATTAACGACAAGCGTATCACAATGTCGCAAGTTTCTTTTTCATTAATAAATAATCATCATATCGGGAGTGTATTTTGAGAATGAATGATAATTTAAGATTGTTACAAAAGATTACGTAAAAAATATGACATTATGGATAACTGAAACTGTGTCATCTTTCCGACATAACCATGGCGCAGTCTCAGCTGTTCAGGGATTCAGTTGAGTTGTCTAAAGGATTTGAAATAATGCGACTAG